>PVJC01001816.1:0-87524 GCA_004026665.1 Murina feae
GAAATTGAATAAACTACAAATCCTTTCCTCATCCCAGACCACTCCAAGTTCAATATGATTCCCATTCAACATGATTTAGTCATATTGGTAAAGTTGTTAAGTGCTTAGAAAGCAGTTTTTGGGGACACATGATGTAGCAAAAAACCCTTAAAATCTATGCTAATGAGGTCATCATCTACATCCACTCATCTCTTTAGAAGTTAATTTCCTTTCCTGGAGAAAAGAATCAACTTCAGGACACAGAGGGCACTTGGAACCTGGGTAGATCATTCTCCTTAGTCATGGAGTGAGGAAGATGAATGTGAATGAGCCCCAGCACATCCCACAGTTACAAGACTATGCGTTACTGGGATTGAGTAATGCCATCATTTCTGTTTTCTAAAGAATAGCACTTTTGAAAAGACAGGTAGACTATAGGGAGCAGCACAGCTTAGTGAAGAGAGAACAGGTGTTGGAATCCATGCAGTCCAGGTTTGTTTCAGCCCTGCCTTCATCCCACTCACCTAATCACAGAGACATATTTTAAAGATTAGAAAAGCTATGTCAAGTGCCTAAAGAGCACCTGGCACATGATAGTCCCAAAGGCTAGTCCTGAGTCACAGATTTGACTTCTTTTTTTTAAAATGATGATGTAACAAACTAAAAGTTAACACAAAGTTCACTTTCTGTGGTAGAAAGTTAAGGACTAACAGATTAGATGGTAGGCAGAAACAGATGCTAAGGAAGGAGAATAGTACTAAGTTAAAAGGGGAGTTTCAGGAAATTTGTAAAGACAAGGCTGGAGACAATAGTTAAAATATAAGGACTACTCATCCTCCACGCCTCTGCCCTCTCTAAGAATCTGCAGGGTTCCTTAAATGCATTTTGGCTCTATATGTAAAATAGATGTCTTTCCCCCAGTTTTAATTACATTGAAAGACTGAGATGACCTTGAGTAACCTCTTGACTGTGTCAGTAAACTGCTGACAGTGCCTCCAACACAGTGTGCTAATATGTACATTCATACAAAGGTTCCCCAGCATGAGGTTGGTCGTTAATTAGTTGCATGGCTTTAAATATGTGATGGTGATTTAATTTCTCAAGGCCTCGTTTTTTTTTTATCTGCAAAGGAAGAGAAATGCGCCATGTTATCTAAATGCTCCTTGAGCACCAAGAAAGGATGGCTATGTTGTCAAGGATTGGGAAGGATGCTGAAGCAGGAGAAAGATAGCAGTGGGAGAGGATAGGATCCTGTACCCAGCAGAATTGAGAATGAAGCAGCTGTCACTCATATCTATCATATGTCAAATCTACACTATAACACTTACATGATAGCAACTGGTAGTGCCCATTTATTTTTATCTACAGACACTACATGTTTATTTTAAGAAGCTCATCTCGTCCTATGAGCTGTATGTGCACAGAAAAGTATATATCATATATTATGTGACCCGGAGTCCTATCTAAATGCATAGATTTTGCTCAGTTGGCAGGAAAAAGAAGAAAAAAGAAATTATTCCCATTTGTTTTATTTAAAAGATTTGGAATTTTTTCATCTATTTATTTATTTTAATTCCAGAGAAAACCAGCAAATTCAGCCAGACAGTAGCTGTGTCTTTTGGCAGTAGAAATAATCTAATAAAAGCATCGCATTTCAAAAGAGAAAGTGGGGGGGGGGGAAGGGAAGAAAGAAAAACCCATCTCAGACATCGGTAACGTCATTTCAGCCCGAAATATATTTCACTCTGGGTTTGTGTTTTTTGGACTCACATAGCTTACGATGGTTTTCATCCCAAGTTCATGCCACCAGAGCTGGAATTCATAACACAAACATTGAGACCAGGCAGTGATTGACAGTTCTGATGCAGTTAATACCCCGTAGTAGGTCTTCTACCACGGTCAGGAGTTAAGATTTATTTTGACAAGCTTTCTCCTGGTATTGTAGACTGGAAGCTTTATCATGGGGCGGGGAGAGGGGATCCCATAACTCTATCTATATCTGGCATAGATTATCAAATCCATCTAGCAAATGGTAGACAGCCCTGTCCGTCCCCTGCACACCAGACCCCACAGAGCCTAGAACTTGGTTTTAATTAAGTCATTACCATCTTTAATGGGTAGGATCTGGCTCTTGTCTTTGAGGTGGAACCAGACAAGAAGTGATGGCGAATGTAAGCTTCTCAATTAAGAAAGACTCCCCAATTCAAATAAATAAAGACCTTGCATTTTTCCTGAGGTCACTGTCAAGTTCTCACCTTCAAAACAACCTCTCGGCATCCTTTTCAAAGGGTTTACATGGCTTTGGATTCAGACCACTGGGATTTTTCTAGGAATGGGTAAATGAGGGGGATGCTTCCCAAGGGATGTTTGGAAGAGGCTTCATTTGTGGAATATGTAGGTGTTTAGAACAGGTTGCTGTAACAGGATGGAGAGAACAACCCATACCATGATCCTTTTGATAAGAATACTCATGCATTTCTTTTTAACATACATTAGTAGGAAACACATGGAGGTGGCAATTTTTTTTTTCCAAACCAGGGGGATTGGAGCTGTGTGATAATTTTAAATACTGTGCTTAGAGCATGTAGGGGAAAACACCCCATAATTAAGATAAGGCATGCAACATACTTAGCACACTTATTGATAATGGGCAGCGCTCAAGAAACGAAATCTGTTATGATAGTAACAATTATTCGAGTTATTAAATATAATGACTTAATCATCTCCTTGATACGGAAGTCTTAGGTAGCACATATACATAAAGATAATCACTCCCCACCCACAGTCCCTTTTTGCAATACTCTAGGGACTTAGGGATGTAACAGTAAAGGTCTTATGAGGACAAATCTGCCGTTAACTACCATGAATTTCTTCTCCACAGACAGTGTAGTTGGAGAAGTTAAGTAAGTAGAAAAGAACAGAGACATATAAACCTCTCATTGTACAGTTTAGCTGTAGATAAACCTATAGAATGGCTACCCCTTACTTCCCAATACATTTTTTTTCCACAGAGCCTAAGAAAAGAGGGGGGAGGTACTTCTCAAAAGTTTCAAAGATAAACACGTTAATTAATTATATTTTAAAATAAGTGTGTCTCAAAATATTTTAAATTGTGGTAAAATGCACATTACATAACATTTACAGTATTAACCATTTTTAAATGAACAGTTCAGTGGTATTTAATATATTAACATCGGTTGGTACTGTCTCTTTTATCTTGCAGTACTGAAACTCTATACCCATTGAACAATATATGTATATATCTATATCTATATATTTTAAAGAGGAAGGTAGAGAGAAAATCATTGATTGGCTGGTCCTGCACACTCCTTACTGGGGATAAAGCCTGCAACCCAGGCATGTGACCTGACCTGGAATTGAGCTATGACCTCCTGGTTCCTGGGTTGATGCTCAACCACTGAGCCACATCAGCCTGGCTGCATTATACTTGGAATTCGTTCTGCCGCCCCCAAATATGTTCATCCTTAAGGCAGAAATTATATCTTATTTATCCTTGTACTCTGAAATTTGATTCCAAAGTTAGAATTCCAAAAATAGGTCCAGAAGGAATAAAAGAATAAATGCTACCAGTATACCTTATAAGACAAACCACCACTCAGGTTTCGCTCAGTGAAATTATAGCAGCATATCTTTCTTCACTGCAGTTAACATATTGTTCCTAGTCCTGCCTTAGATCAAGTCAAGTTTATCTTTTATATGAGAGTCTTCCAATGATTTTTACACAAACATTATGGCCAATGTCAAATATGTTTCTAACAAACTTCTTCAGATCCTTTCCAGTCTCCTCCTCATCCTCTTTATTTAGCTATGGATTTGGATGTGGAGCATTCAAGAGAGTGACAAGTCACTTCCTTTGGAGTTTTGAATGGCAAAAAATAAAAAATAAAAAAATGGTAAGAACAAACATGGAATTCTCCTAAAATCACATGACTTGGAATCACAACTTTAGAAAAACACTTCTGAATCAGGGGAATGTGAAAGTAGACACAGAAGACATATGTGTGAGTTACTATTCTAAGTTTGAAATGAATCCTATTCATGCTTTGCAGTTTGCAAATTTTGTTTCTGTCAACATGTGTAGAGCAAATCCTGCCCCTGCCCAATACTCTCAGGTCACTTCACCTTCTATAGGTATCCAAGCTTCTTTACTCTTCCCGAGAAGGTAGCTCATTAGATAGAAGTTGATAAAATTTTAAATATTTTTTATTGATTATTAGAGAGAGAGAGAAGTATAGGGATAGAGAGATAGAAACATTGATGAGAGAGGAACATCATGGATTGGCTGCCTCCTGCACGGTCCCTACTGGGTGGGGATCAAGCTCGAAATTCAGGCATATGTCCTGACTGGGAATGTAACCAGAGATCTTTTGGTTTATGGGGTCAAAGCCCAACTGGCCAGGCAGAACTTGATGAGATTTTCAAAACAAAGATATGGAACCCCCATATTCTTCTTGATTGTCTAAAGCTAAATTGTGTCGTATATCAGATTTCCCAATTTTTATTTTATCTCTTCTCATATATTTTTCATGTACTCTATATGTGTGTGTGTGTGTATATATATATACACACACACACATATATATATATATACACACACATATACAAACACATTTCCTCTCATATATATGTTATATGAGTATATACTCTTTATATATACACATACATTATCTCTCATTCGTGTGTATATATGTATCCTATATAATAAAAGGCTAATATGCAAATAGACTGAACAGCAGAACAACTAAACAACCCGTTGCTAAGGGATGGTGGAGCAGGTGAGTGGTGGCACCAGACCAAGGCAGGTGCCAGTCACTGCCGGCGCTGGAGCTGCCGCTCACACCCACTGCCAGTGCCTAGCACAGGTTCCAATCACTCAGCTCCATCAGTGGGTGTGAGCAGCGGCTACTGGCCCTGATCACCCCCGAAGGCTTCTCCACCTCCCCTTGCTCATGCGGGGCAATTGGGGCAGCAGCCACCACTCACACCTACTTCCGGCGCTGGCCCCAATTGCTCCACACTGTCAGTGGGTTCGAGCAGGGCCAACGCCATCAGCATGTGGGAGCAGAGCAGAGCCAGCGCCATCAGCTTGTGGGAGTGGCGGCAATGGGAGCAGGGCCTCAGGTAGACAGGGGAATAGGGGCTGCAGTGGGAGGGGCCAGGCACGGGGCATGGAGGATGGGCTGAGACCAGCCCCTGTGCCTACCACAGCCTGGAGACCCATAGTTCCTTTCGAGGTACATGAATTCGTGCATTGGGCCCCTAGTATATTTATATGATTCCTTCCACCATAGCATTATATTCTCTCTCATATATATGTGTGTGTGCTTTGTAAATAAAGTGTGTCAGTTAAAAAAATTCCAATTGTACTGAATCCAACAATCATATGTCTTTATCCTACTTCTTTGGGACGAAAAAATACCTACGAGCTCTAAGTTTGCAATGACAGATGTAGACTTCATCTCGAATTCATGTATGGGTGACATTTGCATGTTGATTTCTTTGCTGCCCTAATGGTTAAATTTCAAAGCACATCTTTCCTTTTATCTTCCGCTGAATGAGACATCAAAATAAGGGCCAGATAAAGGCGGAAGTCCTTTGTCTGAAACTGCCCAGGCCCGGCCAGCTGTGATGAAAACTGTCTGAAGTTTCACAGGCTTCTTGTCTGGTGTTCGCCTCTTTCATTTTGGAGGTTTTAAAGGGATATTTCATTTTAGCACACAGCGTCACCAGGGACAACGGAAGGCCTGTTCATAGTGATATCTGGGTATATAAGTTCAATTAAGCCACTTAGGAGACAGTAAACCACTGATTGCACAGGAGATAGGTGCTTTTATTGTAATCATGTTGGTGTCTAAGGTCACGCTGGTATTTGATTATACCACAGTGGGAGGTCCTTATGAGATTGTTTGACCCACTTGCCGATACATCTCAGCTTTTATGTAAGTTTAATTTTCGAATACAGTATCTCAATGAGAGTGATGAGATCAAATGTTTTGTCTTAGTTTCTTTTTACATAAACATAAAACCTATTCATAACAGCATCTGCAAACAAGAAAATAGGATAGGGAGAGGGGTAAACAGACTAAATAGATGCTAAGAGATAAACTGAGGTCTTTAACATTTTTAAGAAAAAAATTTAAGAGTCTATTTAAACAAAAATCACTTGGAATCGGGCAGCACCAAACCAGAAGTGGTTAGGAGACACCCCTCCTTCCCCCACTCTCCCCACACACATTCCCAGGAGCCAGAGAAAAACCTTATATGGAGAATGTGTGGAAGGGAAGAAAGGAAATGATTTGATGGCTACAGCTGCAAGCCTGGTTGACCATTTGTGATTGGTTGCCCTTGGAGTTTTGATTCTGTAACCTTGAGGAATTTGCATGCTGCTAGGGCATCAGAGCCCCATCAGTCTGGCAGCCTCCTTGTTTAGGAAATGTCACAGAGTGCATCCAATTCCAGTCGGTCAGTGTTGAATAAGAACTCATGGTGATGTGATCAGAGCAGCAAGTCAGTTTTTAAAAAGTCAGAAAAACTAGTGGTCAGAGGTTGAGACGATAAAACTTCTTTAGTATTTTTTTCCCTTCAACTTCATTAAATGTCAGTTTAAGGCGGAAGAGAGAATAAAGACTATGGTACAGTTATTTGAGTCTATAGCTTTATTTTTATTGCTTAACATTGTTTTCGAGAAAAAACAATACCAATGATCATTTCAGAATATTGTTTCCTAAAACAGCATGAAGGCAAGATCCTAGGATGTATCGTACAGTATCTTGAATCCAAAGAGTTCAGGAGCAGGTGGTAATTATACATTGAGGGTCTCCAGCTGTTTTTCTTTGTTTTGATTTGTTTGTTTTTAATATCTTTTATTGATTTTTTACAGAGAGGAAGGGACAGGGATAGAGAATCAGAAACATTGATGAGAGAGAAAAATTGATCAACTGCCTCCTGCACGCCCCACAATGAGGATGTGCCCACAACCAAGGTGCATGCCCTTGACCAGAATCGAACCCGGGACCCTTCAGTCCGCAGGCCGAGGCTCTATTCACTGAGCCAACTGGTTAGGGCTCCAGCTGGTTTTGGATCCAGCTCTTGGGCGTCCAAGTGATGAAATCAGGTGGACTGACCTCCTCAGATTCACATCTGTTTTCTTCAGGCCTGAAAGTCCAGTCTCCTCAGCCTGACCTCAGTGCCTGGCCCTCTGCCTCCAGTCGAGTTCCTGCTCCTCCACGCCTGTCTCGTCTGCACATCATACATCTGTCAACTCAACTTTCCCTCTTCCCAGAAGCCCCCTGTGCCTGTGCGCCTCTGTGCCTTTGCTCAGGATGTCCCTCCAGCTGGAATGCTCATCAGCCCCACCTCTGCTGCAGTCCCGACTGTTTGGAGTCCAGTTCAATTGCCTGGTCCTTCATGAAGTTCCCCACAACCCCTCTTCCCTCTTCCTTCCTGTTATCCTAGACTCGGTCAGGGTTCTCCCATGGCAGTGATTTTATGTTCCTTCTAGTGAGATCTTCTTGATGAGGGAGTGACTGTCTTTACAAAAAATAAATAAAAAAATGTGTTTTGTTTATAGGTCACTTCCCTGTTCAGTGCCTCATCATGTCAGAGGACCTCAGATGACTATAGCCACAGGAGCCCCAAAATAATGACAGATATTTTAGTTTTTTTTTTCAAGGGCAGTAGCCTACTCCCAGGTACCAAATTTTATGAAAATTATCTGTTGCAGTTTAATAGACGTTGGAGTTGATCTCTCATCCTCCATTAGATTTCACTGAATTTCTTCACATCATGGTGGTTTTATGATTCTAAGACAGCAAGAGTCAAAATCCAAGCTGGCCTGGCCAGTTTTCTCAGTAGTTAGAGCATCAGCCTAGGGACCAAAGGGTCACAAGTTTGATTTTCAGTCAAAGGCACATAGCTCATTTGCAGGTTCTCAAGCCCAAGTAGGGGCATGCGCAGGAGGCAACAATGTGTCTCTCGCACATCAGTGCTTCCCTCTCTTTCTCCTCCCCCTCCCCACATTGCCCTTTCCCTTTCCTTTCTCTCTCCCTCTCCTCCCTCCCTTCCACTTGCTCTGCAAAAATCAATGTGGGGAAAAAATACCCTCGGGTGAGGATTTAAAAAATAGCAAAAAGCAAACAAACAAAAACGCTGCTTTGGTCTGTCAAGACCAGTGCTTCAGAATTCATTCCTTACTTCCCCCACATTATTTCAGGCAAAACAACTCAGAAAGCAAGGGAATAGGGTGGTGAAATAGACTCTGCTTCTTCGTATCAGGAGTTTCTATGTCATATGACAAAAATGTTAGACACACAAAACTGCAATATTTATTGGGCCCATTGCTATAACCCTCCATTATGCTAGCCTACTCCTTAAGCGCCTCTGCAAGTGTGTGTGTAAGAAGTTGTGTTATTCTTGCTTACCTGTAAGCTTCTGCATCAGGGACCTTGGACTGTGGTTCATTTCCATACTCAATAAATTGTGCTCATGGACCCCAACAGCTCATACACCCATGTAGGGTCACAGAGCTTGAGGGAAGTGACAGGAATAAGGGGACATTTTTCCCCCAGGTAATTCTCAATGTTTGTGGTTCCTATCATAAATTATTTTCAGGTGCATGGTCCTTAAAACCTTCAAGATAATATTTATTTTATTCCATCCTACAATATGCATACCTAGGCTTTATGTGTTTTTAAAAATATATTTCTGTTTGTTTAAAATCATGATTAAGAGCAGAGCCTTTAAGCTAGACTGCCTGGGTTTGAATAGTCCCTCCAGCGCTTACTGCCATGTAAATTTAGGCAAATGATAACTTAAACTCTTTGCTTTGGTCTCTTCATCACAGAAATGGCAATGATCATACCTACCTCATAGGTTTTATGAGGATGCAATAATTAATTGTTTCTCAGTAGGAAGGATAGTACCTGTCACATAGTAACTTTTTAATTACTGCAATTATGATAATTACTAGAGACCTGGTGCACAGATGAGTGCACCGGTGGGATCCTTCGACCTGGCCTGTACCCTCTCACAATCTGGGACCCCTGGGGGGATGTTGGATGCCCAGTGAATGGATTCGACCCTGCCGATATATGAATTCGTGCACCAGGTCTCTAATATGCATATAAGATCTTTGGTTAATCTCTTTCCGCCTTCCCCCCTCCCTCCTTCCCTCGGAGATTCATCAATCTCTTCCATGTTTCCATGCCTGTGTGTTGGGTGTCTGCCCCCTGGTGGTCAGTGCACATCATAGCAAACGGTTGAATGGATGCTTAGGCTTTTATATAGATTACTTTTATTCATCATCAAATAAAGAAGAATGTGTCCAATTCCCTGATCAGATTGAGTGGATTCATCTTTTACTCACCATCTGTTTGCTGAATAAAACTTACCCCCAGGTCAGCAGCTAAAGAACGCGGTGATGTGAGAGCCCCTAGCATTTCTTTGTGAACAATTCCTATCCACCTCAGGCTGTGCCATCTCCTGAGCTTTCTTTCTGGCTCAAGGATTCAGCATTTCACCACCAGCCCCCATTTCTCTTGCTTCTTTCTCTCTTTATTCAGGCTGATTGTGGAGTTTCAGATTGTAGAAGAACATACAGGATAAATGGGCTGAGGAGGGAGGGAAGAGAAAAGGACATGCCCTGCAGTTCTTGGTTATTGCAGACCCCGCTTCCCGCCTGAGTCCGGGGAACTGCGGATCAGGTTTGCTGTCTTTCCAGCATCTCTCATTCTACGAGGGCTGGTCTATTTCCCGGGATGACACACACACACACACACACACACACACACACACACACACGCACACACGGCACCCAGGGCCTAATACACTCAGCTCTGTCTGACTTCCAATTATTCAAAATTCCTTCCAGATTCAGGCCTGAGGATGTCTGTCAATCTTCGTTTCTAAGGTCATACATTTACATCTTTTCTCTCTTTTTGTAGTGCTTTTAGGAGAAGCTTTGTTACGGGGCTTTTGACAGAGGCCATTTTACACCAGAAACTTTGTGCACCTAATTTCCAAGTTTATTTGGTTCTTGTATCCATTCAACATAAAAATTTGGATGTGAACATTATCCAGGAATAACTTCTCCTTAAGTAAATAGAGTATTGCTTATTGAATAAGAAGCACATAGAGTCTTACACTACAGATTCTAATGTTTCCAGAAAACAGGTGACCCTCTCATGGAGATTTTTTGGGGGGGGGGTAAGTGACTTGTGAACCCCTAAATGAAAACAAACTCTAAGATGTCAGTGGTGAAAGTGGAGTATTATTTTTTGTTTAAAAATTTTGAATATTGTAGATACAAGACCTTACAAGGGATTTTATTAAGTAATTGCATGTCTCTGGATTATGTGGGTTCTTTTTTCCTTCTTTTTTTTGGAGGTAGGAGAGTAAGAAAATAAAAGATGGAAGGATATATATCTTCCTGGATAAAAAATAAAGTTCTAAAATAGATACTTTGGACTTGTTATATTTTTAGTGTCTATATCTTTTGCTTATCAGGAATCATTTTTGTGTGTGGCTGGCTGTTATTTATGAAGTTATATTTTATGAAATTTTGGTTTTGAAAAATATTATTTGACCCATTTCTTTGCCATTGCATTTATGTTGTCCCTCTACTTATCAAACTCCCAGGAAGAGGCAACTTTATGGGGAAAAAAGACATTTGTAAAAAATGTTCATAAGTTGCTTAACCCTAAAAGAAAGCAGACTCCAAAATAATTCTAAAATTTGCATTTAAGAAAATGACAGAATGGGGATTCCTGCCTATTTTCTGACTACCAGTATTTCCCCATTTGCAAATTGATAAACCTGAGAAAGTAGACATAGTGAGAAGTATATATGTGTCCAATATGACTCTTAGGATCTTGCCCATTTTCAGTATGTCAGCAAAAGCTGACCTATGGACCCTGGCCAGTTTCGCTCAGTGGTTGGCGTGTAGGCTCTCAGGTTTGATTCCCAGTCAAGAGCACATACCTCAGTTGCAGGTCCCTTGCCCAGCCCTGGTCGGGGTGCGTATGTGAGACAACAAATGAATGTGTGTGTCTCTCTCTTACCCTCCTACCTCCCCTCCACTCTTTCTTTAAAAAAATTCAATGGAAA
Organism: Murina feae; assembly: GCA_004026665.1. Lineage (NCBI taxonomy): Eukaryota > Metazoa > Chordata > Mammalia > Chiroptera > Vespertilionidae > Murina > Murina feae. The sequence goes on from PVJC01001816.1 coordinate 11,104, forward strand.
AAATATCCTCTGGTGAGGATTAAAAGACAAACTGACAGATGGATAAGTCCAACCAAATTTAACTAATTAAGGTGTATTCTATAATCCAACTACATATAAAGTTGGCTAAAAATACCACCATTATCAACAACAATACACATAAAAATCACCATTGCTATGAGACTAACCAGGGAATAGATTCCAAGTTTTTTGTACTCGGTTCAACAGTACAAAGAACCCCTTAAATGATACTCATTGTAACATATGTAGGTCTATGGATCTCTCTCTGAAACAGAGTTGGACAAGATCTAACAGAGTTCTTGCCGAACAGGTATAGCTGTGTGTGCTCACTGGTCATGAAAAATTGAAACAGTTTTGTCGTTTTGAAGATTCATTAAAGTGTTTATCCTTTTCATTGGTACTTTTGGCATAAGTGCTATGCTCATTATACTGTCTTTTGTGAGGATGTTTAGTCACCCTCGCTAGGCTGGGTGAACACAGTGATCGGCAATCACTTTTACAGAAAAATAGCTCTGATCCATCCTTTTCTACCTTCACACTTTCTAGTCTTCTCGAATAGAATTGTCTTTCTCTGTCCGTTTTATATTTACTCTATTAAAGTTGGTCTGCCCTATGAACTTTTGTCAATTACCTTGACTGTATTGCTATTTTAATTCTTATTTCCTGGTGTTACTCATGGCATCTTCGGGGGAATCATCCTAATTTCCTTAAGAGCACAGCTTTGAGAGTGCTTTTAGATCACAGTGTAATATGCAAACTTTTTTTTTTTTTTGACACAGTGGTCATATTTTCTGAACCAAGGGGGAAAAAAGGCACTTACATAGTTTGGCAGTCGTACGTGTGTTTCTGGGAACAATAGGGGAGAATATCTGAAATTGGAATATGTTGGGAAATCTATACCATGTACTCACCATAATTATAGGGTTTGGTCAAGAAAACCAAAGCGATCGACTGACCAAGAGGCTTGTAAATCATCGAATGAGGTATTTGAGTTGGTTTCTGCTTGGAGACTGGTCATCAGAGCTGTTTCTTCTGGAAGAACTTTTTAATGTAGACTCCATCTTCAACCAAATAGTAATCTTCTAGAAATAGTTTTCAAGCTTTAGAAATGTATCTTAAACTCTTGCTTTGTTTTTCTTTATTTCATCTAATCAAACTGTTATCGTGTACCTACTGTGTTCTATGTAATTTGCTGGGTACCGGAGACTCGAGGATGAGTAAAACACACATCATTCCCTCACAAAGGAGGCACTAACATACCCTGTGTCATTAAAAGTCTCTGGAAAAGTAGATAAAAAATAAACTCTGAATACCATACTCATCATGAGATTATAATACATCTAAGAAGACATTTTTAAAAGACAGTTCATTGCAAGTGAGCGAGTTCTATTGCAGAAGGCAGTAATCGGGACTTAATAATTTACAGCAGAAATAATATGTCTGTTAAAGAATAATGATAACAGATGTAAAATTGTAACACAAATTTAAATAATAAAGAATATGCTAGAAATATGACAAAACAGAGGAAAGTCCCGCGTCCAGTTCCTCTTGGTGGCCATGGGTTCCTGGGTCCCTCTTGTCCAGCAGCAGCAGTTCCGCTCCATCCTGTTGGTCTTTGTAAATGACCTGGCAGTACAAGGCCACCTGAGGTTGATGACATCACAACCAGCCTCTGTTCTCTGCTCCTCTTTTCCTTTCCCTTTAGATGTTCCAAGTCTTCCCCAATGGAGTACTTTCCCACCAATGCTTTTATTTTCATCGTTATTATTTAAATGGTAGTATCAGAATGAATATTTCTTAAATGATATAATGTCTTTATTGGCCTTGCTCTTTTCTCAATCTTACCCCCCAGCAATCACTAGCTACATGATAGAAGAGTTGAAAACCATCCCTATAGAGAAAGTTATTTCAAAGTCTTGGTTCAACCCCATGCTGCCTACCTATAGTATTTCTGATCGCCATTTATGCTGCCTACCTATAGAATTTCTGATCATCATCCATACCAAGAGAAAAGAACATGAACATATTTGATCAAAGGCATGCACATTTCAACTTAAATACAGAACACCAGTAGAGAAAAACAACAACAACAACAACAACAACACACACACACACACACACATTGCAAAAACCTGCTGTGACTCCTATCTTGTGGCCTAGACCAGTTACTTATGACAGTACTATTAAATCTTCAAATCATGGCAGGGGGTTCATTATGGTGGTAAATGGCTGTGTGAAGATGAGTTTTTTATCCCATTTTATTTCAAGCAATTAAATGGTTTCTCTTAGAAAATGGTGGAGAAAAGAGTGTAATTTTGATGTGAACCATAATATTCTAGACGTATTTGTGCAGAAAATACTAGTTAGATAAGTTATTGTACTGATTTCACTCCAGCCTTCCACTGTTTTCACTTGTGTTTGTGGGATGGAGATAGTCCCATCTGATATTTTCGTTACGGGGAGAAATTTGACTTTTCTCCCCATGACTCTTCTTTAGGCCTGGGGAGGAAGATATTTCACTTGTATGAGGACCAAACTTCAAGTGAGTAGGGCAAAGCTTACGTCATCGAATAGTCAATGACTTAACTGATTAGTGAGGTGGTCTTTTCTAGCTTTATGCCAAAATAAGCTCAGAATAGCAAATCCTGTGTAACATAATGCATCAACTGCTCTGTTCTATAATAACAAAACCAAGCCTGTGTAGCTCAGAAGGCAGTATGAGACAGGGTTCATCTCTTACATGTTGTCATCAATCTCTTGATATATATTAGAGCTGATGAAACAGAGTGCACAATTAACAGGTTACTAAATGACATTAATTATGTTAATCTGCTTTCTGTCAAGTTTGAATCACAGTTGTTAATTAGGAGTCAAATTGGCCAATTTAAATTTCTGTTCCCTCTTTGCTTTTTCTGCTTTCTAAAATAAAAACAATCATGGATTTGTCAAAAGGTACCGAAGAAAAACAAGGAAAGGTCTTGGATATCTCAGAGGCTATATTCTTAAATTAACAACAACAAACAAACAAACAAAAAAAGAATCATCTTTTTAATTTTTCAGTGAATATTAAATTTCTCAAAAACACAACCCTTCTTTAAATATAAACAATGTAATCAAGGATGAAAATCAATAGGTTTTAACTCTAAATATCCAGAACTTAATTTTAATTATTTCTCATCTCTCAAATATGTGCCACAGTAGATACTTATATTTTAGGTTAAACATATTTTCATAATTTCCCACGTAATCTGTTCCAGATACTTACAACATATCGGTCTGGGTAGCTAATTGCCTTTCTTGATTCCCTTTCAGATTTTCAAACAATGTTTACAATTAATCATGTTTCTTTTTTTGCTCTTACTTGTTTGTTCTACTTCTTCTCTTTTAATGCCCTTGCCTTAGATGTCGCAGCCAAGACCTGCATCATAGTGACACCAACATAAGTCTCACATATGCACGCTGGGTCTCCAACCCATTAGTGCCCTCCACCAGGCAAGTGTGGGGTTTGAGACATGAAGAAGCAGAGGTTTGGTTTACACATGTTGACATGAACAACTCAGTTGCACCCGTTCTGAGAGTAACTGCTCAGCTCATGATGAGTGAATAGGTCATCCACCAAGAAATAGAAAACATAGAAATGGGCTCGCCATGGGAGCAGGGTAGCAAGGCGCTGACAGCGTAATGAATGGCTTGTCTGTTATGACAGTAGGACACCTTGCAATGCCAAGAGCAAATATTTGAAAGAGTATGCAATGCAGGAAATGTAAGTATGTTCTGTATATAGGACACTTCGATTGCCTGTATCACTAACAGATGGGCAGAGTTTGAGAAATCTTATTTTATAATGTGCAACATCACCCTTGTCAGATGCACTTGGAGATCCAGAGATTAATGGAGCATGACACACAGAGTACAATGGGAATTCCACTGTGTGTACTGAAGGATTGGGGGCTTTAGGGATAGATGAGCTCAACATCAAATCTTTTTTTACAGGCCTAACTCTGATCTCATTTATAATTTAATAACATACAACTCCAGGCACCATCTCTGATGAAATGGGCAGGTAGGTCACTTTGTGAGATACCTTTTGATGAAATGAAAGAGTGAAACCATGGCTGAGGAGTTCAATGACAAGATAAATAAGAGGTCTACTTCTTTCTGAGTTGAGATCACTTATAGCAATGTTGAAGGAATGTAAAATGGCTAAACTTGTAAAATATGATATTATCTTCACTTGGACTTACTGTAGAGTTGTAACTGAGATCATTTTTACTTAAATCACCGTTGATAGATGACCCTCATCCACTCTTGTAAATATACTTGTTAACAATAACACACATCATGGAGATGAAGAATTAGACTCATCCTCTACCAAAAATTGATGGTTTATTTTAGGACCTTGTAGGTTGAAAGTGTTTGCCTGGTGGACTAGAGCCTGTGTAGGTCCACTTCAAGAAGAAAGGAGGGAGGCACCTGAAACCCCAAGACAGCTATACTGTTAAAATTTCATTCATGCTAACTCAGCCAGACCATACCTCAGAGAAGTTTCTCTCTTGCCTCATTGTTACGGGCATCCACATTCATTATCCCTCTGTTTCATTGGAAATTCTCAGTACCAGGTGCTGAGCAGCATGTTCTAATTAATGCGCCTTATCTTCAGAAATGTTCTGAGTCACAACCCTGAAAGTAGGAGGCTACAGATTCCTGATCTCAGCTTTCAGTTCATTCTCTGGCAACTCTCCCAACAGCATGGGCTTTTCAGAGTCTTTCTGAGGAGATATTTCTTCTCAGCCACAAAACAATGAAAAAATAAAGGGTCCAGGTCAGTAAGAACTCACATGAAGCTGACAACATAGAGGCCTTGCACAGCTGTCAGGTCTACCTTCTCTGTGTCACCATGTCTCCTCCACATCTGGTGCAGACAACTTGGCTGAGGCAGCAGGACAGTATCTGGCTTCCACATCGTCAGAGCACCATCGCCTGGCCTTGTGAATGGGTCCAGTTAGATAAGGGATATTGACACTCTTGAAACATGGCTGCAAAAGAAGATGTCCCTGTAACTCAGTCTAGGTGGTCTGCTAATGTTTACATTTCTGAGCTGGGTGTTTAAGAAATGACTTAAGTAAAACGGTGCTAGATCTGAGCACCTATTAAGCATAAAAGGAACTTCATGCGGAAAACTTGCTTCTGCCTCTCTCACTAGCTGTGATCCTCATCTTTTCACAAGGAATAGCTCCTTCACTACGTTACTTCAGTGTTCACACTGGAGTCATCCCGTCCCCTCACTCCTATGTCTTTGTGGATTGTCCTGATCCATCCACAAGCATTGCCAGTCATTTATAAGTGTTGCCCCTCACAGACATCCCCTCATTTCCATTTTCTTTGCTTTCATCCCAGGCCAGGCCTTCCTCACCAGTGACTTAATCAGTGTTATATATGGTTGCTTCATTTCTGCATGCTTAGAAACCTTAGTTGGAGAAAATGTGGTGAAAGTCTGTTTATAGTTTGCAACTAAGCTGGATGAAACTTAAGCCATATATAATAGTGTAATGATGAGTGTTGGGGTGATGGCTTTCAATGATGGTAATCCCAATGAATGGAGTAATATGGGACTATAGTTGTCAGAATAGAAAGAGGAGGATTTATACGTACCAATATGGACTGACTTCCAAGATAAAGTGAAAACTTCAAAGTGAAGGTTAGTCTTATAAAATTCCAGTTGTGTAAAAAGAGAAGTTGTACACACGTCGGTGTATGTCCATGTTTTTGTTAAATGTTTACGTAAAAACTTGGTAATAGTGATTGTGTCCGGGGTGTGGAAATAGGAGGCTAAAAGTTATCAGCAGAAAGAAAGCTGATATTTTCACTGAATGCTTGTTTGTTCTCTTTAGGTTTTTCACTTTTGCATGAATTAACCTTTTAAACATTAAAATCCTCATGTGTAAAATGTACATAATATATATGTATCTAGGATAGATGAAGTATACTTACATACTTATCAGTTAATTACCCAGTGCTTCTGAAAGTCCAAAATGCTTCCTTTAAACTAGGGATTTTATGCAGAATGGGCCTCCCTCTGCAGCTGCTCCTGGCCCCCAGGCAGACTCCAGGTGCCTCTAGAATACTTTGGGAGAGTTCAAAGGCAAATTTCAAAAGAATAGATTATTTTTCATCGCTTGCCTCCAGTTGTTTTGCAAGAACTTTGAATCTTAGCATTGCTAATCCAGTCACCACCAGTTTATGCATCACTCACGAGGCACGATGGACTTATTCTCCTACATTATGTCATTGATCCTGACAATTGTTGTAAGAGTAGAGATGAGGACACTGGAATTTAAAAAGGTTACATAACTTGCTCATGGGCCAGACTGACAACGAAATAAAAATGGTGTGGCTCAGTGGTTCATTGTCAACCCATGAACCAAGAGGTCAACAGATTGATTCCCAGTCAGGGCACATGTCCAGGTTGTGGGCTAGATCCCCAGTAGGAGGAGTGCAGGAGGCAGCTGATGGATGTTTCCATCTCTCTGTTACTCTTTCTACCATCAATAAAAACAGCCCTAGCTGGTTTGGCTCAGTGGACAGAGCGTCGACCTGTGCACGGAAGAGTCCTGGGTTTGATTCTAGGCAAAGGCACATGCCCAGGTTTCAGGCTCAGTCTCCAGTAAGGGGTGTGCAGGAGATAGCCGATCGATGATCCTCTCTCATCATCGATGTCTCTGTCTCTCCCTCTCCCTTCCACTCTGAAATAAACAAAAACGTATATTTAAAAACACATAAATTTAAAAATAAATAAATAATAAAAATGGTTTGAATCACCATTGTTACAGCAATGAGAGCCCATGCCTCTTAAAATCTTTTGTATTTATACTCCAGTTCCCCTTTTATTCATGATCTTACTTTTCTATCCTATTTTATCCCTCTTCACAGACGTGACTTAGAATCAGAAAGTAACCCTTTTGTCTTTAGAGCAACAACAAATATTTTCAGGGTCTCTGCAGAACAGCAATAGAGGGAGCAAAACATTTAACTAGACAATATGCTTATAAGTGAAAAAAAGTTGGTTCTAAGGTCAGACTTGATTAGGATTGAAGTGTGATCTTGCCTTTCATGTGAATAAATCAACCTCTCCGTAAAATGCAGGGAAATAATACAACCCCCTTCTCATACATTTTGGTAACAATGAAATCATCTGAAACCTCTGAAATGCGTTAAAATTAACTAGTAGGTGACAAGTGACGCATGCATGTCAACGGGTAGTTACTGTTATTTTGTTGTTGTTCTTGCTTTTAAAACTTTTTTTCCTGTGATGAGGGCTGTGATTACCCTATAGAGACTGAAGGATATTGTTCAACCAAGTAATCTATCATTTGGTTTGTTAGTTCTGTCCATGGACTGAGTCACAAATTCCCCCAGGGACTTGAAATTCTGCAGAGCAGTTTCTCCCCCCTCCTCTAATCCTCTCTGAGAAGATAGAGCAGTTAATGATTTAGCTTGATCTATCTCCTTAAGCTCTACTGTCATCAGCAAATTACCCCGCAGAATATTACAAATGGACTTTACAAATTAGAAATCATGTCCTTAAATTGCTTCCTTCCTCTCTCCATTCTCTTATTTCAAAAACTTGTAAATCAACTCCCAATCAACTTAGCTCCGTCAGACAAAATTTAATCAGGCATTTCTTATCCAGAATTGTGTATGGAAAACTCTCTGGCAGGATTTGTCGTTTTGTTTTCTAGGATTCTCCAATGCCTACAACTGTAACAATCATTTAAAGGAAAGGAAAAAAAATGGGGGGGCACCTTGATCATCCTATCAGAGGATTACTGGAGGATTAGAATCAATGACAGTTTCAATCTCTGTGATTCTTATTGATTTCGTTTGGTGAATTGCCTGAGTTGGTCTAACTGACATACTAATATTTGTTTTTTACCGAACTGTAGAAAGAGGATTTCTAGAGGCACAAGAAACATTTGTTAATACTGACAAAGATATAAAACTTAGTGATGGTTCTGCTAGCAAGGCAGACAGGTGACTTCTTTATAAGGACACAGGGACTCAAGTTCCTATTTTCTTTTGACAAATGATGAATTTGGGAAGCCGGGATTGACCTTGAAGATAGTGAAGTATAAGCCTAATTTTTTTCATTGGGTGAGCCTCCCCAATCTAAGTGTCTTGCCCACCATCCTGGAGGGGAAGTTCATGGGGAAACAGAGCCATGTTTCTTTCACCGGAGTAGCCACTTCTGAATGGACGCCAAGGTTCGTTTGACTTCATTTTAGCTCTCATCCACAGTCTGGGATCAAGTCAGCATAGCGAAGGAGTGCATAATTAGCACTGTCATTTGTTTTAATGAGCATGTGGTTTGTATTATTGTTTTGGCAAGCTGCGTTCTGTTTACAGCTTCCTTGGTTCCTTCATGGCTGCCTGTGCACACATCTTCACAATAAACACAGCCATTGGTGTTCTGCCATGGTCCATGTCTGCCCTCCATTTCAGATTTCAAATGTTTCTGCCTATGTAAGTAAGTTCCCTTTGGGTGACTATCGGTGACTCTATCTGTTAAAGATGGAAGGAAGGGCACATGAAGCCCCAATAGAGTAATTTAAAAGGATAGAGGAGAAAAAAGAACACATCTCACAAGAATAAAGAGAAGGTGCTGAGAGAGAGCAGTGTTCCAATGATAGGGTATTGCTCAGATGGGCAGGTGATAACTGACTTAGCAAGGTTTTCAAAAATGCTGAATTCTGATTTGATTTTGGGAAAAGCTGTGAAGCAACCTCATGTACATTGCAGAACTTCCCCTCCCAACTCCTCCCCCCTCCCCCAAATCTGGAATTAGCAACAAAGAGAATTCTTTTTTTTAAAGGATATATTTTCATTGATTTCAGAGAGGGAAGGAGAGGGAGAGAGAGAAACATCTGTGATAAGAGAGAATCATTGATCGGCTACATCCTGTACGCCCCCTACTGGGGATTGGGCCTGAAACCCAGGCATGTGCCCTGGCTAGAAATTGAACCTGACCCCCTGGTTCACAGATTGATGCTCAACCACTGAGTCACACCAGTTAGGCAGCAAAAGGAATTCTCGAGGTGAGGCTAAAGGCAGAGTTACCACAGAGGAACTGGTCAATAGTTGCAACAAAAGGAAATATTGGACAACCAAGTCCTCTTATCATTCTGCAGAGCCAGGGACTGTCTTGCATCAGCATTTTACCTGCGTGGTGGAGGCACATTTTCTGGAGGGCGTAAACCCAATGGGCTCTGGCCTTGGAGACATGGGGCAACAATAGGGCTTCATGTTGAAATCGGGCTTTGAGGATACATTTAGGTTGTGAACATGTAGATTCCCAGATTTCCACCTCACTGAGTCCCAGAATGTCAGCAGCACCTGTGGATCAGGTAGGTCCTTCTGCACGTCAGAATAAAAGATAACAGAAGTGAGTATTAGCATTTCATTTAAGATATAGATTGGAATTAGTAAAGCTTTTCTATGAAAGGTCAAATAGAAAGTATTATAAAGTCTATGGATCATGTAGCATCTGTTGCATATTCTTCCTTTGGTGGTTTGCTTAATTTTTATGATTATTGAAAAATGTAAAAAAAAAAAAAAAAAAGCCCTCGCTGGTGTAGCTCAGTTGGTTGGGCATTGTCCCATGTACCAAGAAGTTGTTGGTTCAATTCCCAGTCAGGACACATATCTGGGTTTGGGCCTCAAAACCCAGGAGGGGATATGCAGGAGGCAGCTGATTGATAGTTCTCGCTCATCAAATTTTCCCTCTCTCTCCTTCTATCTTCCTCTCTCCTTCTAAAATCGATAAAAACATATTAAAAATTAAAATGTAAAAATAAATTCTTAGTTTGATGGCTGTGCAAAAACATGCTGTAGGCCAGATATGGCCTTGATTTGGACTGTGGCTGCCAAGTCCTGGTGTTGGGGATCAAGATATTTATCCTGTCACCACAACAACTACTGTGGTAATATAAGCAGCAGGCACCTTCTACCTATAAACTTCAGATCAGATAAACTATCGGCATCTTCATATGCACAGAGATATGAAGGAACTAAATCCCACAGGAATCTCATTTCCAGGATGAGCTATAATCAGGCGTCTCCTCCCTGAGGATAATCGGTGGCTAGACACATGCGGTGGAGCATTGGGCCTGCCTAAGGAAGAGAGGCTCTGCTAGGGAGAGGAGAAATCCATAGGAATTTTAACAGCCACACCCACTGGCTTGGCCTGTTTGAGTCTAGAGATATTCTAAAATCAAAGCTACTTTTCTCAACCCACTGGGTCTCAGCCACAAGAAAGACTCATGGACACAGACAACAGTATGGTGATTGCCAGGGGAAAGTGGGGGATGAGTGGAGGTGGAAGAGGGTAAAGGCAGGATAAATGATGATGGAAGGAGACTGGACTTGGAGTGGGAAGCACACAATACAATATAGAGATGATATAGAATTGTATACCTGAAACCTCTGTAACTTTATTAACCAATGTCACCCCAATAATTTCAATTTTTTAAAAAAGTCTCAAGTGCAGAATAGAGGTAATGGGGTTAAGGCTCAAGTTTGGCTAGGAAGGCATTGAAATCTCTATCTTACCATGTAAAACCACAGGAAAAACAGAGAAGAGAAGCTTCTCTGCATTGACTAAGATGTTGTAACCACCTAGCAGGACTGTGAAGTGACTAGTATTCATGTGCTAAAGAAAAGAGAGAAAAAACTATTGAGGAAAAGATGGATAGAGAATTTCAACAGAGAAAAGGAATCCTTCCAAAAAAGCATCAATGGAGATTCTAGAACTAAAAAAAAAAAAAAAAATCCCCACATTAAGAAATTATAGAATAAACTTAACAACAAACCAGGTACTACACAAGAACGAAAAAAATGAACTTAATAATGTGGTGAAATGAAGAAACCTGAAAAAATGGAGTCATAAAGCCAAATGGTTCAGAAGTAGTGATTTTTGTTGAAGTTGAATGCTTATTTTTGTGAAAAACTGCACATTTTATTCATTATGGAAAATCAAACTCATAGCAGAATTTCTCTTTTGATTGTGAATCTCCCGAATTCTTGCCTTCCTATTTGCATACTACCAGAAGAGAACCAAGCAAGTATGCGGACCATTTTGTATTCAGATTGACCTCATGTATCTAAAATTTCTGGGTTTTGTAAGTAAACTTGTGTTCTATGGGCAGAATTAGCCAGACAGCTGACTTTCTTTTCTTTTTTTCACAACATATATCAAGTATAAATCTGTCCTCAATCTCAACGTAGTGTTTCTTGTAGTCTCTTTCCAAACTATTGCTCACTGCATGGCCTGTTTTAAGACACCTAAATGTTTCCCTGCTGTTTAAATTCTATCCTCATACAAGGCCCCATGCAAAACAGCTCAATGAGAAAAGCAGAAAAGAGGGAGAGGTGAGAATCCATATGCGATTCAGGGGAGCAGTTGCTGGAGTCACCCCTCATTTTATTTGGGTGGCTTTTCAATCCAGTAGACACTGGTTCCATCTCCTCCTGCAGAAGGTAGACATCTGGAGTTGATCTGCCTCCTTTAAGGATAGAACTGTCAGCAGTCCACCATCACCGCCCCCTGTAAAAGTTTTATGGAAGATGAGCAATACCTCTCAAGCCTGACTAAAGATCCCAGGACCAACCTGAAAACAGGCTGCTCCTCCCTAATGAGAGTGTGCTGTCTCTTAGGTGCACAGGCCTGGCTTTTGCTATGGCTTATATGAATTCTTAGAAGAAATTAAAGGCTATAGGTCTTTCTTGGCTCGTAGTTTATGAAAGAGCTGCTGGTTTTGCAGGAGATAAACTCAGCATCTATGTGCCTCTCTACTCACTGTTCTTCATGTTCTCATCAAACCCCACCCTTGATGCGATGACGTTGATATCATCTCCCAAAGATGCCCACACCTGCCCCCCAGGAGAGACGAAGGGCCCTCTCTCTCAGGGCAGTCTTCTGCTGCAATCTTGTCTTATCTTTACACACCACCATCCTGGGCCTGAGGGACAAGGACTATCTCCCGTGCTGGGCACCGGGGAAGCCAGCATCCCCCACTCAAGTTGATAACAGGGCGATGCATGAATTGGCCTTTTCAACTAACCTCATGGTGTCCAGCCAGAGCTTATCTTCAGTTTTAAGGAAGGAAAAGCTGAACTTGGCTAAAAGCTTTTCTTTCTTCTCTCTTCCCTTGATATCCTATAAGTCACCAGGGGAGCCGAATATTGCAAAATCCTGTCATGAAACAGCAGGCTGATAAACTGAAAAACAAAAACAGATGTGGAGCAGGGAAGGTTTTCTGGACATTTGTTTCTTGCTTTGGACTGATTCAAGTGCTGTGTCTCTCACCCTCCTCCCACTCAGAAAAATCTAATATTTCCTCTGCTTCTGACTATCGCAGTCCTTGGATAATTCACATCTTTGGATAATCACCTCTCCCACATTGAAGTCCAAATAAAGTGATGGGAAAAACGCAAAATAAAAATAATATGTGACATTTATTGCATGTGTATGTGCCAAACACTCTGCAGGCAGTATTTCATTTAAACAGAGAGGAGGCAGAGCACTCACATTCTAGAGGCAGACGGCGGCTGCCTGGAGTCAAATCCCAGCTCTTGCTCTCACTAGCTGCGCAGGCTGGAGCAAGGGAAATACTAATGCCAGGACCTCTCTCCTTAAGAGTTAACATTTGTAAATTGCTTGGAACAGTGTTGGCACAATGTAAAACCTCAATAAGTATAAACTGTTACTTCTATTATAAAGTCATGCAAAAGGTAGTCTTAGCCATCCTACCATGTATTCCACATGAAGAGTTTAATCTCAGAGTTATCCCATGAGATATTATGCAAAACTGGAGTCAAAGCCCTTGTCTGTTGAACTCCAGAGCCCAGGCACTGAACCAGTCTCCTGCACAGTAGGACTTCCAAGACAAAACCAAAACGGAGACCCCGCCAACGTAGGAACATCAGAGCGATTCCTACGTATGTGTGGGCAAAGTACGTGTATCATTCAGGCCCCAATCTCTGATGCTTCACATTCACAGATTTGGACATGAACTCCACAGGTTTTCCTTAACTTTCCACTTGCTCCACGAAGGCACAACTGCTTCGATCATCCTGTGACTTGAGGACTAGAAACAACTTCCCACTTTGCAAAGGGACTGACCTCTGCTACCCTAAGAGTGAAAAGAAACACAACACACGTATGACATGGATGGACAAACTGGAGAGGATGGATGCTGCCTTTTCTCCCTGCTTCCCTGAGACGCAACGCATAGGAGCCTATGGGATGCAAGTGAGAGGAGCGTGAACTGGTGATGGATGACGTGTCAAGTGCTTATCATCCACAGGACAAGATTTCCCAACAGAGCGTGTTTCCATGGTTGGGTAATTGAGTAACTCAAGAATGTCCACTTTTCCACATTGCTACTCTTAGCATATTTCCTGTTATTCCCTGTTTTGGCCTCAGACGATGGCTGTAAGATCAGTCTAATTTTTAACTGGGTCCATGACCTCCTCCACAGGTAGCTGAGACATGTGACTCATTTCTGACCACTCATATATAAAAGTGACATTGGTAACTTTCAGAAGGGGCCTTTTCTTCTACCTTCCTCCATCCTTCTTGGACCTGTCAGAGTTGGCAGTATGGAAATCTGTAAACAGTAGATTCAACACCAAAGGATCTACCATATCAACCCTAAATCGCTTACTGTTCTATAAAAGGATATGACAGTTTAATCTCACTTAAAGCAACTACAGACTTGGTTCTCTTTCATTTGTATCCCATGTATCCTGAAGATAGTGTCTCTGCTAATTTTCCTCAATAGCCCACACTCGACATTGCAATGGGAGTGATGGTCTAAGTGTAAAACAGTTCATTTCATGGTCCGATGGCAGCCATTGTTCTCATTGTACTGTTGCCTTTTTAGTCCCTGTCTACTTCCAATGGGTGTCACAGTCCTCTACTCTAGAGTGACTGCAATCCAGCAATCCTGACCTTCTTTCTGTTCCCCAGGGGTGAAAACAAAACAAAACAGCACTGATAGAAATCTCACTTGCACCCTGGGGCCTTATGCTGCCTATTCTTTTTCTCTGTCTTCTCTTCCCCAAAAGCTGTATACAGTCACCTTCATCTCCTTCAGGAAGGACCTCAGCTCCCATCTCCTAATGAGGTCTTTCTTGACCATTCTTTCTAAAGGAACCATCATCACCACTCATCACACTCTTTTATTGGCTCATGGCTTTTAACGGTTTCTAAAATTTTCTTGTCTAGTTATTTGGTTACCTGTTCATTACATGCCTTCCACCATCAGAGTGTAAGATACGTAGACAGACTAGTGTTGTAAACACAGCTCCCTATTTGTAGTTTGTATTTTCTCCAGCTTTTAGCTGCATTTTCTGGATCATTCCATAAGCGTTCAGATTGCTTGAGGGTGCATGTCAGCTGGAGTCTTATTACGCAAATGATTTTGTGTTCCCCACGTACCTGGGATGGAGATTTCCAACAGACCACACAAACCTCACTCTAGTAATCAGAAACTAAGAGCATTTTTAAAATAAAATCATAAAGAAACTTAGAATAATTAGGAAAGAAGCAGCTAATTGGGAGAATAAACATCCTAAATGATGTCTAATTTGGTTGAAAATAACCAGGATCTACTTCGTGACACTGGGGAAAGATTACGGAAATTCTTGACTCCTGGCTTAATTTGCAGTCTGAACTAAGGGGGGCTGTTAGAATTCTCCTAAGGCGGATGGACACTTTCTAATAAATGCTAAATGCATTGAGAATCGTAGGAGACAGCAATTTCAAATCAAAATTGGAGAAGTTTTCTGTATGTTTTCAGTTATCTTTAAAAATTAAAAACAGCTCTGTCAGCAGTTCACTCGTTTTTGTGAATTTTGAAACACTCCTAACAAGTGCTTGCATGAAGGCAAAATAATTATTGGGAGGTTGTCAATGAAAAATCAAGTTGATCTTTATCTGCATCATAAAAACCCATCCATTGTGCTGATTTTTAAACACCCATTTTGTTATAATCTAAATTAAAAGTAACCTATTCTTTAATATTCTCTGTATTCATTCATTTGAAAACTGCTTTTTGTCCATGTGCTGATTACACTGGCAACATGAAGTGATCACCTCAATATTTGGATGATAAATGGATAAAGGGATGTTGAATATGGAATGAAATGTTTTTCCTTGGGAATTCAACATACCTGCATTAAGTCACATAGTTCTATTGATGTTCTCAGCCAGCTTTCTAATGTTTCAAGCCTGTTTTCACTCTATTATTTTTCTCTAAGCAGACTTAACCTTACAAACCAAATAATGACATCCTTCCGAGAAGAAAAAAAAAAAAAAAAGTTTCCTCAAATTACTTCAGCGGACTTCCGTTGATGTTTTATTTTCAATAAACCTGGAGGCAAAGAGCCACTTTTGAACTCTGCCCTTTGCCCTCTGAGTTTCACAACCTGGCAAAAGATCAGTACCAGAGTCAGACGTGTCCACAAGAATGAAAATGATATGCGCAGATTGTTATTTATTCAAGTCCCTGATTTTGTTTACTGAATTTAATATAAACTTTGTCTTTTGATTAAAAGCAAATGTTCAAGTTCTCTGTAGGGACCTGCTGTTCTAGATGATTATATCTTTGAAAAAAAGAAAAAGAAACTGTAAAGGACAAGAATTAACTGAAAAAGGCAGATCCCTAGCAGGAATTCCTTTGGTATAAAACAGCAACAGATAATGAGGAGGCCTCCTGGATATGTGGGCCTGAAAAGGGGAGAGAAGATAAAAGAGACATTATGCTTTACTTAGGAGGGCCTTCTGAAATATATCATTCAAAAAACAACAACAATTGGTATAATGTACCAAAATTAATAGAAATTATGATTTTTTCCAGTTAGTTGCTCCACTTCTTGAAATTTACCAAAATGAAATAATCAAGGAAACACATACAGATAATGTCTTTGGTGGTTTTGGTACCTTATTCCTGATGAAATAAGTTTAAAAGTAATAATGATGATGATGATAGGAAAATGAACACATAAATTTTATTCATTTCTCAACAGAAGAGAAGTCCACTTAAAATGTTTTATAGGATATCAACCTAACTGAGAAAATTATCAAAGTATTCAAGTATGTGAAAAAAAAGCAAGGTACTAAAATTGCTTATCAATGTGATTAATCATTTGTACAATCTCTAAATTACAGATAGATTGATATCTATAAATTCATTGTTCTACTTCTGTGGTGTGGGGTCCACAAATAATTCTCATTTTTTTATTATATGCTTTTATTTTAATTTTTTTCTATTAATAATATATATTGTTTTGACAACTGATCAGTCATTTTTTAAATGCTGTTTGAATTTATTTCTAGGCATGCTAAAAAAACAACTATTGAATTTATTAAGACGCTGCATATTTTACAGTGTCCAAAGAAGCATGTGGCAATAAACTCCATACTCATTTGTTTCTTAGTAATTTCTGGTTTGTCCCACTACAAGAAAAGAACCCTTAACTACTCAACAAAAGTATCCATAAACACCCGTGCTGGAGTCAGCTTCACTCTCTAGACATTGCTAGGAATTTTAGAAGTTTATAATTCTTGTCCTCAGGGAGTTTACTATCTTGCTGGAAAAAAAAACACATTGACTATTTGCAGTATTTACAGGATAATTAATGGACAATTTGTGTGGTCCCTAACCAATTGTGTGGTCAGTGTGCTGAGTTTATTCCTCTTCTCAGATGAAATTAAAACTTCAGTGAGTGGCCAGGAATCTCATAGAATTAATTAACAACAACAAATACAGTAAAGCCACAGTTACATTTACTGTGTTGTATGTAGTGCAGCTCAGATGAAGTCCTCTAGTCTAAAACGGGAGTGGAGTACGTACACCTTCTATTGGATTTCAGTTGTTGGGAAATTAAAACAAAGATATCCATTTTACATCAGTCAGCCCAATGAAGATGAAAATTTAAATCAAATAGGGATTCCGTTTCAGGCCAGTTTAGGCACAACACTCTGTCAGCTGTTTGGTGATTTATTTGGATCCAAGATGGGATTGTTAATGGCCCAGTGGAAAGAATGTCCTTCGTAAGTGACTCATCTGTATCTTGCCCTCACATCCTATGGTTATAGATCATCTTCACCCAAGTTCTAACTTAAAAGCAAAACAACAACCGAATAATGGAAAAAAGAAAAAAAGGAGACAAATAAAAATTAGTGGTAAAAAGGCTGAATATCTGTAAGTAATTAAATTTCACATCGAGGCCTTGGAATTTGGCAGGCAAGAGATCACGTTTCACTCCATTAATTTGTTCTTTTTATTGCCCACAATAGGAAGCCAAGAATGGGAACCAGTTCCCAGAGTCCTGTCTTAACAATCTCATAGCATCCTTACCAGCAAGAGAGTCTTCCATGATCAACTTTTTGATCAAAGATTGCAACTTTGCTGGTAATGCCAAGAAGACATGTTTTGAACCACCTGGAATAGAAACAACTGTTGGTTGACCAGTTATATCGCTAGAGTGTACCAATGAATGACTGCCTATGACAGTTCTAGAATACAATATCATACATGGTACTGTGCTTATGTAGGATATCAAAGGAAATGATACACATTTAGCAACCTGTTTTGAGTGAATGGTGCCTTTATTTGCTTATTTGTCATTTTTTTACTTTCAGTTCATACAAGTGTAGGGACAGACATTCACTGAAGGCAGTAATGGTCACTTCGCATGACCTTTAACTTGTCTCAGCTTACACAGAAGTCACTGCCCACACCATACAATAAGTCAGTTGCCGCATTTAAATGTACAGCTGAAAATTCATTTCATTTATTTTTAATGAAATGGGCAGCTGGAGAGTCCCAAGAGGGGCATTATTGGATCACTTAAGCATTAGGGGATGGGGCCGCCCAGGGAAGAGCTTTTCAGTTTCCTTTGTGAACTTTTATATTCCAGAATCCAACTCCTTTCCTCCTAGAAACCTGTTAAAATCATCTACCATCATCTAAAAATATTTTCATATTTTATTTTATCCCATTTATTTTTGTGGGATGTCAGAATGAGTTTTCAAATAAGGGCAAAGTGTGCTGGGAATCAACCTTACCCATGTAAACTCAAAGAGGGGGCTATGTAGTGTACATTTCAAGAACTTAATTTTTGAGTATTACTTTGCCTCTTACTAGTAAAGAAAGTTGCTTATAAAATAAACCACACACACTGACGGAACTCACAATTGGAACATTTAAATGATTATTTGCTTCTCTTTCTACCAGCTTGTAAAACATTATTTTCTTATTCTTCCTTAAATGGCCTGTGCTAATTACACACCTTGACCCTTGCCCTCCAAGTGCCTTCATTTATGGCAGCACATTCCTTTCCAGGGCAACACATTGGCCAGGTTTATAGGACGCTGCTACCAGGCCTTCCACTCCTGACTTCTGCTTCCCCAGGTCATGAGTCCAACTCCACACACAACTCAGCAAAAATAATTTATTTTTTCCAGGGGTGGTGTGGGACTCACCTGACTCCCAAAGAATAAATGCAAAATAATAGAACTGATATTTCCCTTTAGGAGATCAAAACATATCAATAAAGAAATAACTTAGGATGTGTTTCTTTCTTAAAGGAGAAAGAGAAACAATAACAGTTGAACCTAGGAAGACAGAGTTGACTTCTTGAAGAGTCTGCAGGTTGAAAGTTTATAAATTGTTCTGAAATGTCCAATCTCCATCTTGTGTGGTTCTAAATTGGCTAGGAGATTAGAAGAGGAATGTAAGGTCTCATTTCGATCTGAAGGAATTCCTGTAAAATGTCTTTTAAAAGATATTTTTATTGATTTCAGAGTGGAAGGGAGAGGGAGAGAGAGAGATAGAAACATCAATGTTGAGAGAAAATCATTGGTTGCCTCCTGTACACACTCCCCACACTGGGGATCGAGCCCACAACCTGGGCATGTGCCCTGACCAAGAATGGAACCATGACCTCCTGGGTCATGGGTCAATGCTCAACCACTGAGCCACACCGGCCGAACTCCGATAAAATGTTTTTAAGGTGATGTACTTACCTTCAGATCAAATACAGATTTAGAAAACTCTGTCAGTGATTATGCTTTTGGCCAATTATTGATTTCAGCTCTACTTGATTTTAAATGAGTATCTGGATTGTAGATTGATTGAGACAAATTGACCTAACAGATAAAGATTGGAGTTAAAACAGAGCTGTACAATTGAATCATTCAGGAACCAACTCCAAATTTCTATGCATAGGGGCATATAATTTAAGGCATTATTTCTACCACTCAAAGTTCTGATGAATGAATCCCAATTACTTATTTCCTTCAGATGAAACTAGACAAGTGGGCATAAGTAGGTTTATAGATAAACAGAGTTTCTTCTTGTGTTATTATTTACTCTTATATTACATTATTTTTTCCTATGAACAACAGTGAACCTACTTTTGCCCTCCCCTTCCTTACATATTGAAGGAAGCTGAATTCTTTAGGAAATGGCTTAATGGCCCCTTACAACATTTCCAATAGCTGGATTTATCTATAACAAAAGCATAAATAAAAATATAAGTCAGTCGCTAAATGAATAATGGTAATTTTCATGCAACTGTGAGTGAGAAAGAAATCTACAGCAAAGAAGAGATAATGTTTGACATCTTGTTGTGTTCATATGTACTAATATGTAAAACTGTGTAATGTGGGTCATTTTAATAAAACCTCTAGTATAGCTAATGCCCCTGTTATAAAGATTAGGATGGGAGAATATTTGAAGTTAAATTTAATTATTCAGATTGCTTTGTACAAGAAATAATACAATTCATATAAAACTTTTTATTTAAGTATGTTGAAATCAAGATTTAGTCAAATGATAAATAGGCACTAAATAATAATTTATTTACAAAAGAATCACAAGGTTATTTCACTAAATAGTAAATATTTAATGTATTTAAATACATATGCATATATATAAATATATATATTTATAAAGGTATATTATATATATAATTTACAACATTTTGATTTTAAGCACATTTTCTTTCAGGGGCATCATGTACATGTTAAATGTCTTCCCTGTGGCATATGACATTGTGTTAGATGTTTTTTCACAGAGAAGATTTTAACATGTGATAACTTCTCTGTAGTGGAGGAATCTTTGCTCCTCATCTCCCTGAGTATAATACAGTAAGCATGACAAGTGTTAAAATTCTGGGATACTGTTATTGTCCTAATGGCCTGGGGCCCTCTCCCCACCCATGGGCCTGCAATGTGGACCCTCCAAAAAGAGAACATTTACTTGACCTGTTGTCAGCGCATCTGGAAGCCTTGTCAAAACAATATAATTTTACTTTGTAACTTTTTGACATTGGTATTTATTGCACCTGTCTTTGGGCATGATTTATGGCCTGTCTGGTGAATATTTCTCCTCAACTTGGAGTTTACAATATGAGATAAGTGAGGCATTGAAAGGTCTTTGTACGCTTCAGAATCGGGGAATGGACATTTTGCACGCCCGGCTCACCTCCTCTCTCCTTCCCTCCACTTCCTCACCACCCAGTGGTTACTGGGATACACTGCTCACTCAGTTCTTCCCACACGGAGGAGAAGAGCAAGATTATCTAAGGCCACATTTTCCACAATCTCTTTTGCAGGGGAATTAAGTGTCAATACGTTCTAACAAGTGGCAAGGAAATTCACCACGGGGGAGGCAAGCAATGGGAACCATGTGCTGGCTGTAAGGGGAGCCGGTGACCTTTCATCTCTGTGACGGTGTCCTGACTGGCACGCGTCAGTGCTTCTATCTGACACCAGGACACACACTTCCCGTTGGCAAAATGGCACATATTTTAAAAACAGCCGTTCTAATTAAATGGCTTCACGCAGCTGCAGTCAAGAAAACGTTCTGTCCTACACTCTCCCCTCTGGGTCTTGGTATTAGTTTATGATTGTTTAGCACATCTATTTACTCTCATAAACTGCCTTCTTTAAATACATCTGTTCTCTGTTTTCATAATAAAACGTTTGAAGCCCTTCAAATTCTAGTGTCCAAAGCTCACATGACTATGATTTTATTTGGGGAAAATTCTACCAATGGAATCTAACATTTCCCCTCCAAAAATTTGAATATATAGGTAGGATTGGTTTCCTTGTTTCCTCAGACCTGCAGACTCTTTCTCTTCACGGAATCTAAAGGAAAACAATTACCTTACAATAACATGTAATGTGGTTTATGTGATTTCACAAGTGTGAGTTTTTTTGCACTTAAAATGAAGGAGAAAATTAAAATCTGAAACCTTTTATATGATACTTTAAGAGAAAGCATACAATATATCTGCCTAATTTTAAATTAGTGATGCTTTTGTATATGTCTGAGATGTACCTAAAAACTCACAGTTGCTTACTGTGTCATTATATCAGTTAATTACAGTTAGAGTTGGCACCAGCTTCTGTAAGTTGCCCTTACTTTAATCATATAGCAAATATACACTTTTAACATATCTAGTCTGGTAATTAAATGCACTTCAGATTTCATTTTAGAGGAACTTAAATCATAAATAAGCTGAACTTCATTCACTCAAATAGCTTGAGTTGAAAATTGCAACCTCTCACACAAAGTTTTAAGTAGGCAATCGACACAATTTTGTGTACGCCAGTAATTCAGACAAAAACGCTACCTCAGAAAAAGGAGAGCGTGAATTTTTGCTTTCTTTGCTAATTCCTTAAAGCTGCAGCATATTTTGGTATATAGGAAATGGTTTATATCCTGGTAGCAAAGCATCTTATATGTCTCTCTGTTCCTTTCCTGCTCCTCTCCCCAACAATGCCCCAACTATTTTATCCCAGAAAGGATAATCTAATCCTTTCATCATTTTTGTTGTACTCCTCTGAATTCTCAAACTCCTCCATATCATTTAGTTGTTGTTAGTTCTCGTTGTTGTCAATGGACTGTCAAAAGGAGAAACTTGTCAGGGCAAGTGTAGATGGACGATGACCTTATGGTTGCTACATATATATCAGTGACCTTGTGGTTTGTATGTTGTTTATCGATCTTGCAGACTCCTTCTGTTTGACTCCCCGAATTTCTTCTGGACCTTTAGGGAAAGACATCCCCTTACCATCTTCTCTTGGTGCAATTGCATTTTATTCCCATGAAAGCTTCTACAACATCTTCCTTTGTAAAAGAGCAGGGGGTTCCATTTGACAAATGCAAATGAGACGGGGATACATTTGTGAACTATAATCCTTATATCATTGCAGTGGAGGTAATAGTAGTCATTCTAATGTCAGTTCTTGCCATTTCTTGTTAGCTCATCTTCATTCCCCCCTCCAAAAAAAAGATAAATCCCTTTCCTCTCAGTGATATTATTTCCTTCTTGAACCTACTCATCCTCAACAAAGTGGAGTCTGCCAGTGTATTGCCAAGCCAGTGACATCAGCACTGGCAGGACATTCAATGGAGATTAGAAATGGCCCCATGACATCACCCTCTTGTTCCTATCGAACAGATGGTTTCTGTATATTGTGCAATTTTAGGTCATTATTCATGGTTTGGGTCAGTATAATTCAGGAAGCCAAAAAACTGCCAAGAAAAATTGACCTGGAACCCATTCAAAGACTCAGAATTATTTTATTGATTAGTTGCCTGAGTTCTCATGTTTTCGAAGGACATCATGATTCCTCAGTACATGATAATACCTGAGTCATCGTAGCACGCCTCGATGTTTAGAACTTCAAAACAAGTTCCTCTTTGAAGGGTTAACCTTAGAGAAGTGTGAGAGTGAAATAGCCAAGGAACTTGGTTGAGTACAACTGAACTGGGGCCAGAAACTATTGACTGAGGCAAGTGATTTGTTTGAACTGGGGGCTTATTTATTTTCACCTTAGGCTTGTTGACTTCATATCCTCCTCCCTTCAGCTCAGCTCAGAGACAGTGAAGAGGTATGTTTTAAACAAGCCAGACAGGAAGCTGTTTGGAAAGGCCTTGTTCAGGCATTGTACCAAGCAAGAAGATAAAGCACAGATTTGGCCGGCTGAGAACTTGGAGAATAAAGTCATGTTCAAAACAAAACAAAACCTAAATGTGCTCAGAGAAAGTTTGACAAGAGACCACAAACTCATAGATTCTTTCACTAAGGAACAGGAAGGAAGGTTAGTAATAATGTGCTTCACTTAAAAGTTAACGCTGGCTATTTTCAGAAGCTATATCCCATTACAGAATCACTGCCATAGGGCAAATATCTTGCATGGGTCATTGCCGTTTGCTTCCTAAATAAATCAGTGCTGTGCCCCAAACTCTCTCCACTTGCATCTCCATCAGCCTCATGTCCTGCTGTCTGAGTCCTTTCCACAATCTGATTATGTTAGGATCTTACTTAAAATTTTTAAGACTCGTGTTGCCTCTCCCCCATACACACACACTTAACTGACTTTAAGTTTAAGGAAATCAGACCTTTGTTTCTGTGTGGGCTTCCTCCTCCATCCTCCCATGATGTGTGCACGCCTTGCAAAGTTATGCATACTTTTCACAATGAAATAATGAGTTTAACAAGCCTGTGTTGTGGTGATTCATTCTCCCCATCACAAGCAATGCAGCTCTGTAGAGTGGTAGGTGATATTATTCTCTCCATGTGGATTTATTGCTTGCTTTTGTTTCCATAGTTTTCAACCTATCACTGGGTGCACATGACAGGGTCCTCACACTGTTGCAGAACAAATCCTACCAAGATTCATGCTTCATAGTTTATCTAACTGAGTAGTTAGTGCATTGCTGTGTTTCGTGGTGTAGCGTGATTTGCAGTTTTATCTTTTCCCTTCCTCCTCATGATCAGCAAATAAGGAGAGAAGCATTAAAATGAAGAAGAGGGGCTAGGGAGCTGGGAGTGGATGCACACTAGGTAACCTCTCTGAAGGTATGCATCTGCCAAGTTGTATCTTCTACACTAGATTGGGAGATAAACCTTAAGCATCTTCACATCCTCAGTGCTTAGGGCAGTGCCTGGTCCATATTACCAACCTAGCAAAGGTTTGTAAAAAGAATGCTGACTTTGCCTCTTAGTGTTGTATTTAAGTGGGAAAGCTCTGGCATGAGTTGATCCAAGCTGTGACACACTATTGTGTGACACCTGACAAGTCACATATCCTATCCAGACCTCAGGCTTCTCCTCTGCGGGTGAGGAGAGTGTAGAATAACGGACCACATTCACTGCAGGTTGACTGCAGGCTAGGGATCATCCTTGATATTTTGCATGCATTAACTCATCCAATGTCTACATAAGTCCTAAGGTGGACTTATTTTACATTCATTTAAATCGAAAGAAACCTAAGCTCAGATAGGAGACTTGCCCAGACTCAACAGCTGAGGTGTGCACTCAGGCAGTATGCCTCCAAAGATGGTACCTATGACCATAGGCTACACTGCTATGTTGCAAGTTTTAAGGGCAACGTACATGTAAATCATTTGATAACCAATGCATTCAAACATATGCGGTGTTATTATTGTTGAATTCCATTATCTAACAAATACAGATGGGATACAAAATTCTCCCCTGGACCCTGACCAGTTCTTCCATTTTCTTTACTATCTATGCATATAGGTAATTATAATGTTACTAGAGGCCTGGTACATGAAATTTGTGCACAGGTAGGGTCCATAGGCCTGGCTGGTGATCAGGGCCAATCAGGGCCTGCCAGCTGCCAGGGCCTCCCTTCCCTGGCTGCTGGCTGCTGGCCAGGGGTTCCTTTCTTCCACACTGCCCCCTTGTGGTTGGCATACGTCATAGTGAACAATCTAACTCCCAAGGAAATAATTTGCATGTTAGTCTTTTATATATAAAGACAGTAGCAATGACACAGGAAATGAACTAGTTGATGGAATTTATTACTGGTGCTATTTATCTTCCTATTACCCTCCAAACCACTATAACAGATATATTTCATGGCTTCTTTAACCCTACCAGACCGCTGTACCGATTTTTCAGTAATTTCTGAATCTGCCGCTATACCGCTGTACCTAATTTTCGGTACTTTGCCTGGTCTGGCAGGGTTAAAGATATTAGATGCTCATGATTCTATTTATTTTATATCCATTGGTATAGGTATATTTTCAACTAACTCATGTACAATTCTACCCCTTTTGCAGAGGGCTCTCACAAGATGACAATGAACTGAAGTGCAAAAAAAAAAAAAAAAGAAAAAGAGTCCTATATAATTGTGGCTTAATCACACTGCAAAATCTTCTTTCTCTCTGGTTATATTTTAAATCTCATTTCCAGGTCCTATGTGATAGGAATTCTGGTGATTCTAATACTGTCTGAAAATAAGAATACAGTTTCCTGTAGTAATGATGAAAGTATACCTCATACACTTGTACTAAGGAAGCTTTAATCATAGGTAATAACAGGTTCAGAAATGTCCACTTTTTACTGCAAAATGACACATCACCTTGCATAACAATAATGCACCATAGTCATAATATACTGGTGACTTTCTTTTGGTAAATAATAGAAAAGTTTAATCATTGTGGTAGTTCATCACCTACGCATCTATGCTCCCCCTGCCCGTCCCCACACACATACCTCAGGATGTAAGCAATCACAGTGTTGCATCGAATTGAACTACGTTCCAGAATGAAGTAAGTCTGAGAAAGAAGCACATCATTTCCGTGGTGGTGGTGATTGGGGAGGGAGCATAGGAATTTCCACAGCTTCCTTTGGTGGTATTCTCCAAAGGCTGACCAGAATCTCAGGGAACTGAGCACATGCTTATGATATGGTCTGCGTTTGTCTCATCTCTCAGCTCTCTGCCTCTCAGCCCCGCAGCGATTACAGTAATTGCTGAAACTGTACGGGGAAATGTGTTTCCTGGGATGTTCTTTTTGTCCCTCTGGAAGCAAGAGAGTTTAGGTGTCTGTATAGGCCCTTCCCACACCTTTAAAACACTATTTGGGGGAATCGAATCTAAGTGGGAATATCGTTCTCTAGGAGTGATTCCGCCGGGGATGGGTCCCTGCTGTGCACGTCTGCTCTGGGACTATTTGTTAACTTGTACACCTGGCTAAAATGCCCTTTTCTCGTTTCCTTCTCTTCCACTCAAGTGACGTGTCCTGTTCAGTCTCCAAAATGTAACAGGGACCTCACAGACACAGAGCTTTCCCCTCTGTGTCTGCTGAAACCAAAGCATGGAGAAGGCCAGAGTGGCCCTGAACATACAAAACACATTCCTTCTTAGTCGGTAACGTGGTGTGACACAGACACTGATGAGAAAAAACACACACAACAGAGAAGCACGTTAAACAGGTTCATCTGAGAATGACCTCTTCAGGATTCCTTGCTAGGGATGCTCGAAAAATGTGAAACCTGTCAGATATGTTGGAGGGCGAGCCGCTGTGTTGTCATGTCACTTTTGCCCTGAGTCCTGACTGGAACAGCGTCTAGGTCCTGCTTGCTGTTAAATTTCCCGTGTGAGGCTCAAAAAAGAAAAGGCTCCATCAGGGAGTGTTATGGTCACATCTCCCCCAGGTCCCTGAAGAAGTAAACATAAACGGTAATACTTTCCTCCTAGGATCCCAAGGGAGCCCCTTCCATTTTGAAAGACACTTGTTAACACTCACCACTCTTTCGGGATCGAGTACTCACTTCAATGGTCAGAGTAGATACACGTTTCATTGCAGGAGGAATCTATCTCAAAGATATCCTTCCTTGTGTCCTGTTACCCAATTCATGCTAAAATTATAAAGAGACCTGGCAGGAGGTGGCGGGGGGGGGGGGGGGGGGGAGCAAACACAAGCACAGAAACACCACCCGATCACCTCTCCCTCATTGGGACCCACTGCAGCCAAAACACGTCTGCAGCTAGGAAAATGCGGGCAGCCTCCAGGAGCCTCGATATAATCAAGGCCGGTGAGATGTGCCAGACCCTTCCCCTTCTCCCAGATGGTGGAGTTTGCTACTTTCACATTTGGCTTTTAATGGACAAGTAAGCGAGCCTGCCAGTAAAGCAGGGGAGCAAGCTAAGAAAACAAACAAACAAGGGCAATTGCGCCCTAGACATGCAGGCCAGTGACAGGTATGATTGATCAGGTGTCCAGCTGGAAGCTGTCACCACCACGTTGAGAGAAACAGGCAGAGCTTGGTGTGTTTCACGCGCCAGAGTTTATCACGGGGTATTAGGTAGGTAGCGCGCTGCAGCAAACAAAGGAATGGAAAGGATGGAGTTTGCTCTGCCCGCGCCACACGCCTCACAGGATGCTTGCCATGTGACCTTCCGTGCACAAAGGGGTGCTTGCAGCTTAGCATATTCTGTTTCTTCTTGGAAACTCTCTCTAGGGAAAGCTGTGCTGCGCACCACTGTGCTCTTCTTGTGTCTGTGTGTTTGCATAGACTGAAGACTTGGACGTTGCCTTGATCAAGGTACACGTTGGCATAGGATAACATTAGCAGCAGTAGGCGGCATTGGGGGGTGCACTTTAACCAACTTAAACTGCCGTTCTAATGGGGGCATAGTTTCCTTGTTAACTTGAGTGAGGAAAATAGAAACCCCATCAATTTTATAGTATTACCTTTAGAATCCATCAAAATAAGCCCTAGGTCCTTGATTTTACCATGCCAGGCATTATAATAAGGCTCATAGACAGCTTTTGAGTGAAAAACACCTCTCCCACATGAAGGCAGTATATTAATTTTAAGACTAGTCCCATTACTTGAGAAATACTGAGAGGTGATAAAAAGTTGCACATTGCAATCAAGGAAATAAGATATACATGGAAACATTTTGTAAACCACAAAATACTGGACACATGCAAGGTATTGCTAACAGTGAGGTCAGAATGTAAACATGTCAATAATATGAAATCATTAATATACTGCTTGTTTTAAAGTGTTGATAACACAAAGTCTCCATGTACACAAATGGAACTTGAATTCACATACAGCCAAAAAATGAAAATAATGGAAAAGAAATTGCTGACAAATTTTATTTCATCTGAACATAAGATAAAAAGCCACAGTTTAGTAAATATACCCTGAAAACTTCAACCTGATTCCATTTTGCTCCAGTGCACATACATTTTGTAAATAAATTATGAAAACTCATGCCATCATGTTTGTGCCATGTTTCTGGTAAGCACACAATTATAGATATAAACAAAGAATTTATTTTCAAATATTCAGTATCAAAAGCAATCATCAAATGAGACTGTGTGATTGACTGAGATGTTGATTTTTATCTTGATATAATTGTGTAGGTTTGTTTGTGGCTCTGGTTTATTTTTTGTACGTTTGTTTTTGTGTACTTTAATTCTAGATTAAATAAGTTGTTTCCAAAAATTTTTATGAACTAAGACACACAAATGATGTAAATTCTTTAACAGCTTCCTAGAGAGTTATCAAAGCATTGTATTATTAGTCATTTTATCAGGAATCGCAAAGTGACATTTATACTGGACAACTGTTCATTTTAACTGATACTTCACAGCTTTACATATGAAATGGGCTTCTTATCAGCAGCTTGGGAATGAGCACAAGCCTTCTGTAATATTTAACACACCCTCCCAAGAAGATATCGCATGGATTTGGAGGAGGAAACACTAGATAAATATTTCCTTCATTATCTCTGCCAGGGCTTGCAGTATGCAAAATGCTTTAAAAAAAAATCTTAACTTTTGCCTCTGTCCTTTTATGGCAGACAAGGATATTACTGGCACTGAAAGATGAAGAAAAGTATTCAAGGTATTTTCTGTGTGGCCAACTCCTGGTCTCTTACCAAAATATTTTGGTAAATATCGTAAATGGAAGGCCTTGTGCATATAATAGAGCTATTTCCATGTATCAGCCATTTCCAAACTTGGCACAGCCCCAGAATCACCTGAGACAGATGACAGACATCCAAGCGTTCTGGTCTACCCAGGGGGACTCTGAAGCAGTCTGTCTGGGAGGGGGTCCCAGGAAAATGTGTTTGAAGTTTCTCAGGTGATTCTAATTAGACCTGGAGACCATGCCCCTGCAATTCAAATGGACCTTTCTAGACTCATTAATAATGTAGCAATATGGAAAAATGTTATTTCCTTAGCAGGAGAATTTCTTTCCTCTTTTATGTTGTAGGAATAGTTGATCAACCACTTGGTGTGGGGAGAGGGGGGAATGCTCCAGGGAAATGTTGGAGGAACAAAAGATGGTCCTTGCTACATTCCAGGCTTTCTCTCTTGCTAAATGGGGTAGGTAAAGGAAGGGTATGGGATGAATTATGAGGACCAAAGAGGAGAGTGTCTTCAGGGTTGAATGTGGAAGAAAATAGGGTTAAAGGCAAAGGTTCTTAGTTCAGCTAGTTTAGTGCCTGGCACCTAAATACCTACTAAAGTCTACAGTTATTGCTATTATTATGGCTCTTACTATCATTACCTCTAACATTGTAGGTAGATAACGGAAGTCAGTTACACAGCAGTGTCTGGAGATCTAGTTAGGAAGTCATCATCATCAGTGTGTACATTCATGTCAACTCTTCTCTCAAAACCATAGTCCGCAAGGGGATCAAATCTAATGACTAACAAAACCCAATGGTCCTCACACCTAGGGACTATTACCAAGCACAAGGGAGAATAAAACAGAAGCCTTCTCTCTAGGTAATGTGTTGGCACAGTCACATGTCCTTGTCCATTTAAAGAGGAATCAAAACTATCCAAGGCACCCCAAAACAGAGAGCCTGCGCCTTTGAAAGTGCCAGGAGACAACCCACAAGGAACAATGTCATGCTTGGTTGTCTTCAGGAAGTTAATGGCAGTTTAATAATAATGATTGTTTAAATATAAAGACTGTAGCAACCAACCCTCTTCCTATACTGCTAATTTCTGCCCTCACCACCCACTCCAGGGACGAGTACTTTCTTTCTAACTGTTTAATTACATTGGGAAAATCAGTTCCATACATAATTTTTAAACTTTCAATTCAAAAACTGCTAACTAGGTTTGAGGTTCTAGAAACTATAAACCAGTATATTGAAAATACAATCCTTACAGAGTGAAGAATAATAAAGATTTTCACACTTTTACTGACCATTAACCAGAGCTAAGAGGTTCTTTTAGGGGGATGGGTTGTTACTGGCCTTGATCCTGCCTGGGACTCTTTGTCATTCGCAAACTTTATATTACCGCGAACATGATGATGGCCTTATGCACCGCATGAGTGAACAAAATCCTTGTTTTTAAGACAAGGCATGGAGCAAAATATTGTCAAAATAGTGTTTTCCAGGGTGTATTTATTTTTATTTTTAATGGAACAAAATTATTCCCAGCTGTGTCATGTTCTCACCATGCCCATTACTTTTTAATGAATCTTACAATAAGATGATTAATTCTACACGCCTGGAGACTTTGGCTGAATGTTGTTGATTAAGCAATTACCTTAACCCACTTCTACTTGTTTTGTTGGTAGCCCAGTGATGAAGGTAATTTTCCCCCTCTTGGATTAATCTTTCTAGAATTATTAGGCACGTGTGAAAGGAGTTTTACACACATTTCCAAGGACTGCACTTGCTCTTATTAACCAATTTTAAAGATGCAGACCAGAATCAACCTGTTTTATTCCCTCTGATAACCATTCATGACACCACTGTGTGTCACTTCCTAGCGAGGACATTGGCTTCATGCATTGGCATGAAAACATTATTATAATATTTTGTTATGGAATAAATTAGATAAAAACACAATAGGAAATGATCAACTATTTGACTTAGATAGCAGAGCACATACAGTTTTGGTTTTCAAAAATAATGAAAAGTTTGTAGGAGATGATAGAAATAAAGGTTCTGGATTGTGGAGTTGAAAATGTTAGACAGAGTATGGTTTAAGGCAGGGAGGTCAATTGGGGGCCTGTGTTTACAGAATAATCAAGATGTTCTGATAAGATAGGCAACAAGGCAGGTCTGAACCTTTAGGTGGAGAGTTACTGAATCACTTGGGAGAAAAGAAATCATACTATCTAATAAAAGAGTAATATGCAAATTAACCGTGACTTCACGATAAAGATGGCAGCTCCCACAGCCAATAAGGAGGGAATATGCAAATTGATGTGACAAAGATGGAAGCACTGGCCAGAGCCGGCCCGAGAGTGGGCAGGAAGCCAAGCCTGTCCAGAGAGCGGGAGAGTGGGTGGCAGCAACACAGGACACCAAGCCTGGCTGGAGAGTGGGAGAGCAGGCAGGAAGGCTTGGTGTCCTGGGTCCCCCAGTGACCTAGAAATGGGGTTAGGAGCAATCAGGCCAGGAGGAGAGGGCAGTTGAGGGAGATCAGGCCAGCAGTAGAGGAAGTTGGGGGTGAACAGGCCTGCAGGGGAGCCAGTTGGGGCAAGCAGCCCAGCAGTGGGGGGCAGTTGGGGCTGAGCAGGTTGGCAAGGTGGGCAGTAGGGGGTGAACAGGCTGGCAGTGGGAGCAGTAGGAAGTGAGAAAGCTGGCAGGGGGGTGCAGTAGGGGGTGAGCAGGCTGGCGGGCAGAGTGGTTAGGGGCAATCAGGTAGGCAGGCAGGTGAGCTGTTAGGAGCCAATGATCCCAGATTACGAGAGGAATGTCTGATTGCCGATTTAGGCTCCACAGGTATCAGGCCTAAACTAGCAGTTGGACATCTCCAAGGGGTCCCAGATTGGAGAGGGTACAGGCTGGGCTGAGGGACACCCTGCCCTGTGCACAAATTTTGTGCACTGGGCCACTAGTTTAATAATAAAGACAAATAACCTCAACACATTTCAGAGGCCCAGATGATGGCTCATGCAAGGCAAACAATTTTATAGAATAATAGAGGTAAGACAAGGAATTGGACTATGTGATGTTTATTTTACCCATTGTTTTCCTTACTCTAGAAGACCAAGAATGTAAGCAATTTATGATTTCTTCATGTACCTTGTTGGATTTGGCTGAATCATAAGAAAGAGCCAATATTAAATAACTTTTATTAAACTAAAATGGCAGTTTACATGATTAAAAATAAGTATACAACCAGGCTAGCATTGCTCAGTGGCTGAGTGTCAACCTATGAACCAGGAGGTCATGGTTAAAGTCCCAGTCAGGGCACGTGCCTAGGTTGCTGGCTTGATCTCCAGTGTGGGGCATGCAAGAGGCAACTGATCAATGATTCTCTCTCATCATTGATGTTTCTCTTTCTCCCTCACTCTCCCTTCCTGTCTGAAATCAATAAAAATTGTTTTTCATAGTAATAATCATAAATATACAAAGTAAGCCTAGTACACAAAATTCTGCCTTCTTACTTGGCTCTTCTGTTGATGTTATTACAGGATAGCATGTGTTCCTTTGGAGTGTTCCTAGGTTTTCCTTTCCCTCATCTGACAGCAGAACAGTCCTCCTTTGGAGAGGCCTCCAAGTGTGGAGGCTAAAAGTTTTACACTGGTCGAGTGGAAAGCAAAATGGGATCACAGCTGATTTGTGGGAGGGACATGGATTATAGTAGCAGAAGCAAATGTGAGACCAGGTGGCTTTGCTAAGCATTATATACGCATTTCATTACCTTAAAAAATAGAAGTGAAGGATTTGAATTGTACAAGCTTCAAAGAATGCAGTTATTAAATTTGAAAGGAATTAAACTATACACATACACACACGGCTTTATAATTTCTGTTATATAATTTAAAATAATGCAAAATTAAATTTTTCATTGTTTTGTTTGTATTATATACATGTCACTATGAATTATACAGTCCAAAGTACATATTACAACATAGGGCTTAAAACTCAAAATCATGTATGGTCCTAATTATGGGTAAATTAAGGAATTGTCATGTAAAATTTATATATTTTGAGATTACTTTTGGTTGCTCGGACTGAGTTCTTTTAACTGTGACACCGCCATGAGACCCAGTTCCACGGGCCAAGCCTGGATAACAAACTTTGTCCTGTTTTCCTCATAGGAAAATACTGAACTTCGTTAGACATTATGTTCCTTACATAGTATTTTGTAAGTTCTTCAATTATAAGGGCTCTAAAACGGCCTCGTTTCATCCTGATCCTATCAGAGAATTTCTTGCGTAGCCATTGTGATTTCTTGAGATGAGATTCATGTCATTCCTTATCCTTCAATGTGGTTTTTAAAATTGTATGTATTTGTTTACTTATTTACTTTTACTTATGCAGCAACAATGCCTGTTTGTAATCATAATGGCATGCTTGCATAGGAAAGCAAAAGAAAGCTAATTTTAACTGGAAACTTAGTAGACTAAACAATGGCTATAAAACTGGGCTCAAGCCAGGGGCCTTCCATACCTTCTGACCATTGCATGAATAATAGACACCAAATATATTTGAAGGGATTTTTTTTTTGCACATACTTGTGTAAGTCAAACTCAAGGCAAAGCACCCAAAAATTCAACTCTGCACAACAGTGCCTCATTCTCCAGATTGTGTGTATGTGGTGTGTGTGTGTGTGTGTGTGTGTGTGTGTGACATAAAGAACAATATAGTATGTGTTACATTTCTGAAAGGCTTTCATATTTTACATCTAATACCCAGTTTTGTTTTGCGCTTGCAATTTTAATGCTATCTTCTTGAAGTGACATTGATGTTACCTAACTCTAGAACAATACAAATATTCCTATGACAAACAAATGAGGTAGTCAGTTATGGAGCTGTGTGGAAGTTAGTTGTCACTGAGGCTGCCTGACATCAACTCGCCATGTATTTGGTTGTTGAAGACCCCTTGTATAGCGGATGCTCTCTTGTAGGCATTGACATGAAATACAAAATACGTAAATGTTTTGATCTTTCCCATTGGTCT
Source organism: Murina feae (assembly GCA_004026665.1). Classification (NCBI taxonomy): domain Eukaryota; kingdom Metazoa; phylum Chordata; class Mammalia; order Chiroptera; family Vespertilionidae; genus Murina; species Murina feae. The sequence goes on from PVJC01001816.1 coordinate 44,901, forward strand.
TTCCATGTGCCTCTTCAGATGTCCTTGGCCCAATTGTGTTAGTGTCTTAGGGCTACTGTAACAAAATACCATAAGCTGGGCAGCCTAAAACAAGAAAAATGTGTGCTGTCTCAGTGCCAGAGACCCGGAGTCTGGAATCCAGGTGTTGTGGAGGTGGCTCCTCAGGAAGGCTGCTTTGTGCCTCTCCCCTGGCTCCTGTAGTTGCTGTCATCCTTGGCATTCTGTAGCTTGTAGATTCATCGCCCCAATCTCTACTGCTATGTCAGCTGGTGGCCTTCCTCTGAGCCTCTGTCATCATATGGGTTAATTCTCTGTGTGTATCGAAATGTGTCCTCTCCTCTACTTAAAAGGACATTTAGAAATTGGAGAAGGACCTCATGTTAGCTCATTATATCTGCAAAGACCTATTTCCAGATACATTCACATTCTGAGGGTCTGGGTGGATGTGAATTTTGAGGGGATTCAGTACATTAATTATTGACTATTTCTCCTTCCAGACCAATGATTAAGACTTAAGTAACATCTCTTCCTCACAAAGAGACTGACCAGGTTCATTGTCTGAAGTTCTATCACTAGATTTCCTCTCCTCACTGCCTTCCAGGCAATTCTGTAGAGAGCTGTGGTGCCCCAGCATCTATTTTTGTCTTGAGCCATCAGACTGAGCTGACATATTGGTGACCTAAGTGAAGTCTTTGTTCATATGGTCCAGTGAACTTTCTGATTCTTGCACATCTGTTCCCATCAGTATGATGTCATCTAGTGCATCAATATGATATTCTGTAGGGAGTGCAGAGAATCTAGTTCTCTTCAAACTATGACATAAAACAGACAGGAGAGATAACATACCTGTGAAGCAAGAAGGGAAATATTTGCTGTTACTCATCCCATGTGAATCTGAGCTGTTTCTGAGCCTTCCACCTGATAGGCATGAAAGAGAGCACGTTTACCAGGTCAAAGGGTGCATACCTTGTACTTGAATCCATTTTCAGCTGCTTAAGCGCAGATACTATAAATGGGACAGCAGTTAGAATAGAAGTTATTTGGTTGAGTGATGGTATTTTACTGTCCTCCTAAAAAAAAATCCTATTTCTTTAGAGCCATGAATTCTGTAACAATATATCTCTCTAACAAAGAACAACCACCTCCATACGGAGGACAGACACCACCAAGTTTCTCAAATAATCTTGATACTTATCTGTCTGTGCAAAACTCAGTGTGTTTCCTTTACTCTTACACTAGCATTCATTTCTGACACCATACGTATGAATTGTCCACACCTCAGGCGATTCTCCATCACCAGCTGGATGCACTACAATTACATTCAATTCTGGCACTGTCTACCTGGAGATAGTGTCAGATTCCACAAGCAATGGGCTCGGTCCTACAAAACTGTCCCCTACTTCAGATTACTGCCAGAATTGGAGTCTTTTGTATCTGCTATTAATTTTTTATTTCTCCACATGTATGTGGTTATGCACCACAGACATGTTGGGCAGTGTTTAATCTCAGTAAATCAATATCGGTTGATGACTTGCTTGCCCGCTCTAGTTTTATTGTTACCTACCCAGACCTCGACGTGTAGCTTTTACCTCCACAATGATGATTTTATTCCATTCACTGGAGTAATAGTTTGGCTTTTTGTCTGTGTTCTTAGGAAGGAAAGGTGAAGTCCTAGGAGGGTTAGGAAGAGAATCCTGTTCCCTTCCTGAACACAATTCAAAGAGCCTGCTAAATCATTGCAGTAACATTAGAACCTGTGAAAACCCCGCTGGACGTCAGAAGGTGTTGAAGGGATAGGAAAGGAGTCATAGACTTGAAAGGGTTCTTCCCATCTGGTGATTCCCCTAACGGCCAACCTGAACGAGGAACGAGAAGAGAGAAGGCTCAAGTGATACTCTGAGAGTCGTACTTTCTACCCATGTTCAGGAAACCCTGGAGACAAAAGGCCCAGGGCAGCAGCCACGGGGCCTGGCGGCTTTGAAAAACACGCTGCTTCCTCTGTTGTTTCCTCGCGGCATTAGCGCCCATCTCTCAACTTGTTTTCCTAAGGAAATAATTAAAGATACAGATTTTTTTTTAAATAAAAGAAAGATTGAAAGGTCACTTTCTAAACATATTTTAAAACTCTCTTCTGATGAAATGATTTAAATTTCCTGTGCCTTTCATCAGACAGAACATATCAATCTGAACAATAACGGGGAGTTTGGTTTGCATCGTCATAGAGGGAAATATTGCAGTACGTGATGGCCAGGCCTCATGTATTATTAGATGTTTATATCATGTGCTTATGATTCAAGGTCGCTTTATTTTTTTAAATATATTTTTATTGATTTCAGAGAGGAGAGGGAGAGAGAGATAGAAACATCAATGATGAGAGAGATTTATTGATCGGCTGCCTCCTGCATGCCCCACACTGAGGATCAAGCCCACAATCCAGGCATGTGCCCTGTCTAAAAATTAAACCATGATCTCCTGGTTCATAGAGCAATGCTCACCCACTGAGCCAAACTGGCCAGGCTCAACATGCCAGTGTTGAGCTCTTTAAAAACAAACCATGAGTTCCATATTTTTTAAATATATTTTTATTGGTTTCAGAAAGGAAGGAAAAGAGTAAGAGAGATAGAAACATCAATGATGAGAGAGAATCATTGACTGACTGCCTCCTGCATGCCCACAACTGGGGATCAAGTCCGCAACTGAGGCATGTGCCCCGACCGGAATCGAACCTGGAACCCTTCAGTCCATAGGCCGACGCTCTATCCACTGAGCAAAACTGGCTAGGGCATGAGTTCCATATTTTAAGTTCCTGATCACTGATCAGTTCTTTTCGTCTTCGTGTTACCTGTCATTTATAACACAGTACATGCTGATAATATTGGGAATCCATCTAATGGCATCACAAGTTTATTTATTAGGATCACTCATTCTTTCTGTGATTCAGCAAGTCTCTGCAACATGTTTATTTCTTGATTAGAAACTGTTGTAGAGTACAGATATATAGGAAAGTGTCCCTCTTCAATAAAGTCACCAGATTTAAGAGAAAACCCCATTAAAGGTTTGGTGGACATTGAGAATATCAGACTGTTATATGTAATATCAATTGGTGCAGTTTTAGACACGAAAAATGAAAGCCTGCATTATAGCCTGAAAGTCTTTGGCTAACACAGTATGGATATGGTCCTCTCTCCTGACTTAGAACCCTGAAAGGCATCTTTATTTTTCTATTTTATTGGTTCCATTTGTGGGTATTAGTAAGAGGGGAGGGGTCAGGCTCTCTATTGAAACTGCTAGGCTACATCTCATCTGGACGGTGGCACCCAGTACGCAAGAGCTGCTTGCAAAATTCAAACAGGAAGAATCCAACATTCTTACTTAAAACTCATCCCCGATCTTTTCGGTGGCACATACTTGCTGAAAGGTGTGATTGTTGATTGTTGTGTGTGTTTTTGTGGGGAGGGAGGAAGCAGAGTTTTTTATCATATTCTATGTCACTGTAAAAACATCGAAGTAATTCTTAAAACTAAATCTTCAACTATGAGTTCTTTTTGGAATAAGCATCCGGAAGAATCAGAGTAGAAATGAAATCTGTAATTCTACCTTTTAAAGATCTGTCGATTCAAAAAAGTAATTGATTAATTTGTTCAGGTTTTAGAGGGGAATAGTTGTGTGGGAGCATGTTTGGGGGGGGGGGCAGAGTGGCTCCTACCAACAAACAGGAGCTTGCTCCCCAGGGGTGCTTTTTCTTTGCCTTCTCCTGCTGCTCCGAAACATGGAAGCAATCAGTATCTGCATTGTTCACAAAGGATTTGTCAGTATGGTGGTTAAAGACAATAACATATATAGTCATGAAATGGCATATGCTTTTTCATGCGATACATGTATATAAATTAATATTTATAATACTTCTCTAGGAATTTGAAGGCATAGTCTAGACTAAAGCATATGGACATAACTACATGTGTGCGCACGTGCGTGTGCACACACACACACACACCTATTCTTACTAAGATCAAGTTAGTTCTTAGGTAAATGTACATTTAACTGTTCCAGCAGGACTCTGCTATAATAAAATTGTCAAGCCATTTTTCCTTAATAATTACTGACTCCAGCTATAAATCCCTAAACTGGTCAATAACCTATAACCCAGCACCTCTGGAAATGGAATGTGGGATATTTATGTCCCCCCCGGGAACAGCTTGTATATAAAGTCCCAAATAGCATGCACGCTGACCAGGGCCTCCTTTCTCACGCAGCAGCCAGCTAGCACAATGGGGTGGGCGTCTTCCCTCCTGTCCTGCCCTCCCCCTCGGCAGTGCTGGGACAGCTCTCTCCTTCGAAGGCTTGAATCACGCCCAACTTAACATATTAGGTGCTAGCTTAGCACACAGGCACTAAACCACACCACAGCTCATTAACCTTTAGACTATAAAAAAGAAAAAAAGAAACTTGCAAAAATGTCAGCCTAACTTTCCATTTCAATAACAGGGCCCAGGGTTAACAAAGAAGAAAAATACAAAACCTCAGATTGTGTGGTCGGTTGTTACGAAGCATCGTTCATTTCATAACTGCTGGTTTAAAGTCCTAAAGTAAAGCATACTAAGCAAAGGCGCTTCTCCTTGTGTATTTTAGTGCAGATTCATCGCTGTATTTTTCAAAAGGCCAGTAGGCTGACATATAGAGTGTGGGGAGCTAAGTAATTTTTTACTTCGTACTGAATCATCTTCCTAAAGAAAGGAAGTGCTCATATGGCCTTTTTTCATGCTACTCTCATCAAACCCAACAAATGTTTATTAAGCATCTACTATGTCGAGGCACAGCTCGAGACCGCTGGTGAGACAGCCGAGGCTGAAACAGATCCCAGCTGCTGTGCGCAGGGAGCCACGTGCCTTGAGTATCTTGCATCCTCCTCCGTCGCATGCTCTTCTGTGCATGTGTCTTCTCCTTCGGGATGAAAGTAGTTGCACAATGGCCCAAACCCTAGAATGTGTGATTCCCATTCTGGCTTATTTGACACACATCTCCTCTAAAACAAAATTTTAAAAACCACACAAGTTTTTACATTAAAAATGAAAGTATTTATATTATCCTACCAGCACAAAGCTAAGCAGTTAAGATTCCAGTATCCAAATGTTTCTTGCACTCGTCCTCTCCCTAGGGCCATGCCAGCCGGATGTGCAGGTCCCAGGGGGAGGACACAGAGAATGAAGGAGTAGGACCAGCAACCTCGGCCAGCAGTGTCTCCAGGGCCTTCCCTTCCAGGACAGAAGGTTTCCTGCTCATACTAATTTGCCACACTTTGCGAGATGTCTGGAAATGCAAGGGAGTGTCCAACTATGGACTTTCACACTGACTTTGACTATGTGCATGTGTGTGTGTATAGAATATATGTGTATATATGTAATATATATGTATTACTATATGGATACTATATTACATGGGGAGAGAGAGAGAGCACACTTGCTTTATTTCAGACACTTTGTTCATTGTTAAGGCCACAAAGAAAAATACCTAGTAACTCTCAGTCTAGTTGGGGAAGTGGTCCTCAGAGGGGAAGGGCTCTGCATGTATTGTTTGAATGGACTTAGACTGGTCCTTATGGAAGGGAAGTCCTTCAAGAAAACATGACGCTCGTTTTGAATCTTTTCAATAGAATCAGTTCATCATTTTTTCCCCTTAGCACCTACCATGTGCTGGACTCTGGCCTAAATGTCGGGCATCCAGGGATGAACAAGACAGACCTGGCCCCTGCCCCCAAGGGAAGGAAGCCAGACACTGTCCATTCCGGAAGATTATGATTGTAGTTATAGTTGCACTGTCCTGAGGGCGGAGCTTTACTGAGGTACCTCTGGGGTAGGAGTCATCCTGGCAGAGGGTGATTTGAGAAAGCACAGGGGTCGAAGTGGCAAGACTGGGCCAACTAAGTGTCAGTCGTTTGGTCTGAAGTGTGAAAGCAAGACACATGATGGGGCGATGGCCTGTGTCCTCCAGAATCATTCTGTCTTTTAAAATGTCCGCAAAAGATACGATAAAAGGAGCTATGTTTGTATTAAAAGTAACTTAGAACATTGGTAAGAAAAATGTTAAAATCCTGGGGAGAAAATTAAACAAGAGCTTGAGGGGAAAATAATATACATAGCAAATTCTGTCCCATTATTTTACTTTATTGTTTTTTATTCATTTATTGATTGATTTGAGAGAGAGAGAGGAGGAAGGAGACACAGAGAGAGAAATGTCGCTTTCTTGTTCCGCTTATTTCTGCATTCATTGGGCGCTTCTTGTGTGTGCCCCGACTGGGGCTGGAACCTGAACCTGGCGTACCAATCTGCCCCATATTTTAAATCCAGGTAAATGGCACTGATAATGATATGACGTTTTGCCCTTGTTAATGTGGCAAATGAAAAGGTAAATTCCAGCTAAGCAAGGCTCCCCTTCCCTGGTGTGTTCCTGCATTATCTGAAGAGTGTAAATTGGCACGGCCTTCGGAAAGTAATTTGGCAGCAGGCAGGCAGGTTAACAATAATGATCATTGTGATTTGGTGAGTATTCCAGGAATGTATCCTGATGAAATCACCTAAAAGAAAAAAAAAGTTATACGCACGGAGGCATTGATTAAAACATTACTTGGAAATAAGTGAGAATTAAGCTAGGGGATGTAAAGATAAGGTGATGTAATTAAGTTAGAGTACAATGCTTTTATTCAAAGAATTTTCATGCAAGCACTAACAGAATAATAATTAAAAGCTGCAGTAACATGGAAATGCAGCCACAGTTTAAGTGGGAAAACAGAATAAAAATGACACATACACTATTCACTGTTCAGGAAGCACTATTGTCCATGTGACTGTGGGGTCTGGGAGTGTGTGCTATCTGGTGTTCTCTTTCACACACAAACACAAAACTACTGGGTTTTTGTAAAATAAGAGAGAGAGAGAGAGAGAGAGAGAGAGAGAGAGAGAGAGAGAGAGAGAGATTGAAGAGGCCCCTCAAACATAGGTGGAACACTCTGATCTTTAACACCACCCTAACTGTAATTTAATAGCAATGTTCTAAAACATTGTACCCATGGATTCAGGGTACCAACCAGTATCACCTGAAGTCACCTTCGAAGAGAGCGAGGGAAAGAATGTATTGTTTTGTAAACTGGTAAATAAGAAGGAAGTCCTAAGCATTTACCCTGGCATGTCTATATGCACAGGACTTGAAGGAAGTGTATAGGTAACAGATTTTTATATGGAAGTAATCCAGCAAATTAAAAAAAAATGAAACCAGGAAATCAAGTCAATCACTGGTGCTTTCTTCAAGAGCTCTGAGATCTATATTAGTTAAAGTGATTTCATTTTCAAGCAACAGAACCTGCACCAGGTTCTGTAAGTAAAGAGGCATTGAGTAGCAGGTTAGAGGAGCAAAACAATTGATGGAGCCTTAGAGGAACAGGCTTGGAAACTAGAGTAGGTGTAGACGTCCGCAGGCAACCAAGAAGCAGGGAACTATCCCATTATCTCTTAGGAGAGATGTCTCGGCCAGGATGCTGTGGCTATCAGGAGGTGGCCACTACTGTGTCTACATATGAACTTTAACCTTTCACGTGCTCAAAATGCAAATCCTAGAGAAGAGCATCTCATTGCTTAAAAGCCCTGAGGTCCTGTGCCCATAGGTTGAAGCATAGGGAGGCTCTGGTCCCTCCTGATGTTGTAGAAGACAAAAGACGATGCCCTGTGCCAGTACCAAAAGTTTAGTATGTGATTCATCAGTAATAAAATACCCTTGTATGTTTATCTTGATAATCTACACTAATAAAAGCATAATATTGAAATTAACCTTTTCTACGGGGTGCCTAAGCCACGCCCACCAGCCAATCAGAGTGGCTGTATGCAAATTAACTCAGCCAAGATGGAGGCGGGGTGTGTGGGGTAGGTGGGGCTCAATGTGTGGGTGACAGGCCCCAGGTTGGGCGCGTACAGGCCGGGCTGAGGGACCCCCTGAGTGCACAATATATTGTGCACCGGGATCCTAGTATATACTATGAATATGTGTCATATATTTATAAATCAGAAAAGTAATATGTGATATAATAGAAGACAACAGGACAAAGAGAAGGAATTGCATACATACTATGTGCACCATCTATCTCCTGCCTCGTCATGTACCCTAACACCTCTAAAGTCTGTGTGGAAGGCACTCCCTAGCTTTCAGTCAACCTCACAATTCCTAAGAGTAAGTGAGGTCACTAACATCAAGTTAGAAGGGCGAGTGTTCCAGACTAGCTTTTTATGATCACTAAATTCAGCTCCTATGAGAATCCAGAAAGGAGAAATGGTGGGCCATCAATGGATTGGCTCAATATATAGCATTGGCTGTAGACCTTGAGCATTGGTTAAGTTTCCATGTCTGTTAAGGAAAGATAATCCCAGAGAGAGGGGATGGGATGAGAAGGGAGTACATTTTGGCAGTAATGGGAACAAGTATTGGGAAGGCAAGTGAAGGTTAAGGTGAAACCTTAGAATGCTTTGAAGGCCAGGCTAGGAAGGGAATATAGTCTTGACTCTGCGTGTACTTAAGAGCTGTTAGCAATGTTTGACCAGGGTGAGTAATATTGTCTGAACTGTGCCTCAGGAACATTAATGTGACAACATTTTTATTAAATTATGAGTTGATACATGCTATTATTATTATTAAAAGAATATGGCCATGTTTTCATTCTTTATACAAGGACACAATGAACAGTGTTCTTCATTATTTTTTGTATTAAAATACCCCTTGGGTAAAACTGTTCCCTGTGGATGATTTTAACCTAGATAGCCATTTTTAAACTTGTGTTAAGGTAAAAAATATCACACATATAGCAATATTTGCTTTTTTTCAACAGCTAATAATTTATTTAAATTAAAATTTGTACTTGAGCCCATGAAAATCTCAAAAGGTGCTTTGCATTTACTAGGCATCCCAGTATTTCATTTAGAGAATAAGAAATGAAACCAAGGCAAAGCAAATGACTTTGAGAATATCAAATTATCAGTTTGTGTCAAAGCCAATAAAAGTCAAATTTAGCTTTTGTGGCTCCTAACACCACTCCACCTTCCACATTCCACCCCACAATTGCTGTCCTCTCTCTAGGCTGCTGGGGAGCAAAAATCATCTCGTGGAAACTTCTGCAGGTAGCTGAGCATCCTGTGTGTAGGAAAAGTTTGTAATTTAAGGAGGGTCTTTCAGATTTATTTGGCAGTTTATTTATCTAACTTTTGTGAGAGTTGACAAGGTCACCATCTTGAAAACATCCAAGTCGGTCTACCTCCAAAAGCCATATCTTGAGACTTGCCTAGAAGGATGTAAAATTATCAACAGCTCAGCAGCGCAGCACTTAGATATCTAATTCCAAAGAGCAATGGAGAATTGTATAAATAAATTACATGATTTGTATCTTCCTATGTAGAAAGAGTAAAGGGAAAAAAATGTTTGAGTCCTTTAGTTTTTTAAAACAACAACTCAAAATAACTGCCAAAAGAACATTTTAGGACTTTTAATATAAATTATCAGTAAGATTGGCGATCCTTTTATTTATTGCGCACGCTCCACTTTTATTTTCCTTCAGAAACAAAAGGAGACATCTAATCTTGCTTATTTTTCTTTACTTGGCCAAATGCATCGCATGGCTTTCTGAAAGGGTTAAATAATTTCCTCCTCTTCTGCACATTTTTTTTCTTTTTTTGTGTGTGTGTGTTTGAGGTTCCCCACTAACTATAGCTCTGTCCAAAAGGAAATTAAAATGAAATACATCAGGCATGCTGGGACTTCACACTTCAGAGACTTACAAAGCAATATGGCCTGGTTAAATTGATTGTCACTTTAACTGCCCACAGCTACTCTTCAGGGAGGGGGCTTACGGTTTTACTGTGCTTAACGGGACCATATCCCTTTTCCAATGGCTTAATTTAGGTTGTGCTGAAATTCCTATTAAAATCAGAGTCATTAATATTTCATTAAAAAGACCCATGATGTCAGAAGCAGCCATTCCAGGCCTGCCAAGTTACAAAGAAAACGACCCTTTCCTCCTCGGGTTGTGCTAACATCCTGATATCCAAGCCCACATTTACATTTTTCCATCAACCTGAACAAAAAAGCGAAAAATGAGAGAGGAAATATATCAAGTGGCTGCCGTCGTCTGGTGCCTTCTCAGTTTTGATGTTCAGATTGTGCCCTTAACTCTTGAGTGAGATCAGAAAGTCTGACTTCAAGGATGTAAAATTATCAACAGATCAGCAGGCTGACGGATTCGATATCTCAGGTTTTTGCGCCCCAAATTAGAGCATTTGACAGATGGATCTGGGGACTCCCTGGGTCACGGGTACTGAAAGGATTTAAACAAAAGTCCTACAGACAGAGCCCCTTCCAATCCTGGAGCTGCCCCACGCATGCGCATAGAACATTTCAGTCAGGGCAAAAACTCATTGTTATGCACTCAGCCAATTTCTTGTAGATCTGTATTCTTCTTCACTGTTTGATTCAGAGAAAACTTCTTGTCACAGAGTCCTGTTTGGAACTTTGTTTTGTTGTTGTTGTTGTTGTTTTAGTGTTTGCTTGGGGAAGAGAAAAAGCCACTCGAAGTAGTCAGATGAAACAAGGACTCTCATTAACTGACTTCACGTTCATGGAGCATTTTCTGTGCATGACACATTCTTCCAGCCCTCCAGTCCCGCTTTTCCTCCCTCTTTTTGCTTTAGAATATGGTACATCTGTCCCTAGAGGACTCATGCGTGCTTCCCCCCTGCTTCTAAATTTCACACAACTCTCAGAAATTGGAGAGAAAAAGTTACTGGTCACCCGGCCTGCTTGTGGTATTTCTTACTAAGTGAAATAGCCATACACTGGCTACCGTGTCCTGTATGTATCCTTGGTACAAGGGAGGCTCCTTTTCTGGATACACATGTTCTGGTTCAGCCTCATCTAAAGAAAATGGAAGAAGGAATCCTATATAATAAAAGCGTAGTATGCAAGTTGTCCCCTCGACCACGAGTTGTCTGGGAGTTCAATCAGGGGGTTGGGGCCCCAAGCCGGCAGCTGCTAGTGACCCTACCAGTGCACAATTTGGTGCACTGGGCCTGTAGTGTATTTATAAAAACTAAGTGATACTATTGGCCAATTGAATACTGAAGGCAAAAGAAAAACAACCAAAAAACAAAACAACAACGCCAAAAAAATCACACAATAAAAACAAAAACACAAAAAGAATTTAACCCACACACTTTTCTCATCCAGGCAATGACTCAGAAATAGCCATGATGACTATCTGTTTGAATTACACAAACACTACAGAGGAATATTGGGGGAAAATAGCTAAAGTAGAGGAAATTAATGTGATAAAAGAATAAAATAAGACATGTGGTCTGAATAAAAGGAGAGAAACATCCTGATGATATGATTTCCTGGCTTCTCTGTTTTGTAAATAAAAACTAGATAAAACCACAGTTTCATAATTTTTAGGCTTATTTGAACAAGTAGATACAGGGGCTTATCTAAACCTGCCAAACTGGTACCCCAGGCAACCATCTCTTCAAGTCGAAAATGGCAAGGCAATCATCCATGCAGACAGCCTAATCTTGGGTTATTTTTAACTTGAATGAAAAGAGGAAATGCTCATGAGTGCACAAGAGACATTATACCAACAAACTCTCCATTTCATCTCCAGGCCAAAGACATGCAGATAAATTCGGATTTAACAAGAGCCGGGTTAACACCAAACATGCTTGAATGGGAGGAAGGATACCCTGTTCTGACCTCTCTGCCTGATTTCTGAACATCAGTCCTTTTTTTTTTTTTTTTTTTAATTTGGGGAATTTTTCATTCAGTAGGACCATGATTATGTGATTATCTTCTCCAGGCTCTTTTTTTTAACATTATATTTATTGGGATGACATTGGTTAATAAGGTTATATAGGTTTCAAGTATACAATTCTATGATGCATCCTCTATATGTTATATTGTATACCCACCAAAGTCAAACCACCTTCCATCACCATGTATTTGACCCCCTTCACCTGTTATTACTCTCTCCACCCTCTTTCCTCTGAGAATCACCATACTGTTGTCCATGTCTATATGTTTTTGTTTGTTTTTCCTTTGTTTATTTGTTGCCTCCCATTTTTTCCCAATTTTATATCTCAATATGATGGAAATCAGATGGTTCCTAACTTTTTCTGTGTGACTTATTTCGCTTAGCATTATATTCGTAAGATCTGTTATGTTGTTGTGAATGGCAGAACTTCATCTTTCCTTAGGCTGAGTAGTAACCCATAGTGTATATGTACCATGTCTTCTTTTTATACCTCAGCCAGGGCCCCTAATTAGTATAATATTCTGCTTAACTGTGTTTCATATTGTAGCAAAATCAGAGGAGGAGTGTAGGAATCGAATTCAGTGATTTCCCAGCTTCCATAGAACCTTCATTAGATTTGCTAATAGAGAAAGGAAGAAAATGGGGGAAAAAGAGAAGAGAAAAAGACAGGCGTAAAATACATAAAACATTTAAAAACATCCTTTGGCTAAAATGACTTGGAACACATAGAAATTACACCAAATACAGAATGTTTTGTTACTTTTCATTTCATCTTTATTAAGATGTCACTGACACAGCTTTATAAAGTATTTAAAGTGTACATTGTTGTGATCTGATAGATTTTGAAAGGTTTTCTTCTTGGTCCTTTCAGGTAGGGTTACCTACATTAGTCCATTTCAATGATTTTTTTTTTCCTATTGTGTAGCTCACTTCTACATCTTTCAGATTCAGATCTTTTACCCAACGAGTTTGTTATTCTATTTTGATTTTAGGACTTGTGCTCCATATTTTCCAGATTTTTCTTCTTCTTCATGAATTCCAGTCATCTTAATTCTGTATACTCTTTTCTACTTTCTGTAACTTTTACTTAATACATCTCATGTAAGCCACTGTGACTTGGACTTTCTGTGGGGTAGACAAAGCTCCTGGGAATGGATATGCTAGATATGCACTTACGTTACCACTTCAGCAATGCTGAGTGTAAGACAAGTTAGCATTTCCATCAGGGGCGTCTTATCTCCATGGGCCTGGGGACACTGCCTTCCTGGGGACAGCTATCAATAAGCCCTGGTCTGCTCTGTTGGCCTTCAGTCCCCGAACACAATGCGTCTGTGTCTGATACCCTCTCTTGGTGCTGCTGTCAGAAATGTCACAGACAAGCTCTGCCCAATCAAGGAGCAACCTCATTGTCCAGAGGACGTTCAGCCTGGTCTGTTTCTCTCACACAGATCCTTGCAAATGTTTCTGGTCCAGGACACAAAAGGACACTCGTATGGAGCACTCGGCATCAACCCCAAGTCCTGTCTTGGCCGTATGTCTCAGACTCATTCTTTCTGAATGCTGCATATTAGCAGGATTTTTACCAAGATCTCCTCAGGTTAATTTTACCTACACGGCTTCACCAAAAGGAAGAGTTCGTTTCTTCCTTTAATATCATCCTTGCTTTATTAAAGAATGGGAGGGCCCTGGCCAGATGGTTCAGTTGGTTGGAGCATCATCCATACATCAAAAGGATGTCGGTTCGATTCTGGTCCAGGTGCAAATGGGAGGCAGCCTATTGATGTTTCCTTTTCACCTCTCTCTCTTTCTATCTCTCTATCTCTATCTCTATCTCAAAAAAAATAGTAGATAGTTGCAGATCAAGAGCTAGTCTGATTGAGATGTGTGATTTGGCTTGTGCACGTGTGCCTGGTAGGCTCACCAAGAGCAAAAAAAAAAGCTATTGGTTCAAAGGGAGTGAGGAAACCTGGGGGATGCACTTGAACCTACCTGACAACATGGTGCCAAGTCTAATAGATCCCAGGGTGTCCACAGCCAACCCACGAGCAAGGAAATGAGTGGTAGTTGTGATCAGCCATGAGAAATGCAGTCAGTGGTGTAATCCCTTGAGAACTTTGTGGTTGATTAGCTAATCAAAATTATCTTAATACTTTACATTTATGGCATATAAACTATGGAACTTAAACCAAAAAAAATGTAAAATGATTAAAAATCATAGTAAAAAAAAAATAACTCAGTGGCATAGTCATACATTGGAATTTCCCCTTCTCCACAGTCATATCTCTCTCCACCTTTTTTTTCCTCCCTGAGGACAACACTACAACCTGTTTTTCTCTTCCCATGAGTAGCAGGAATGGCTCAGCATGAGCAACTCTCGGATCCCTGTCATCCAAAGGCTAGAATTGCAGAGGACACAGCATCCTTGGCTTGACTCCGTTATCTCAGCCTTTTCAGGAAGCTGGTCTGTGTTTCTGACCCTCAGGCAATGCTTAACCTGCAAGGCTTCCTTCATCCTCTGGCTTGTGTGTGCCTCCGTTTCCCAGTTTGTGACATTCGGCTTTCTGCTTCCACCCTGGGTCCCCCATTCCTTTGCGGAAAGGAAGGTCTGGACAGTTAGGTTGGAGTAGCCAGAGATCACAGAGGTGAAGAGGTCAAGGCAAGATTCATGTGCACGAGTCATAGAGAGATGGGATGGGCTTTGCAGGGAAGATAAGCTTTGGATGCATAAAGCAGAGTACACGGGGTCTCCTTTCCAGCTGGAGAAATAAAATTTAAAAAATCCCCTTTAAGACCCCCAACGGGAAATCAGCGGCTTCCTCCCCCATGGAGAAACTTTTCCTGTCTTAACAGGAACAGCATAAATAACACTTCTATTATAAGAAAGGATTGGCCTCTTATTAAGACCCATAAATCAAGCTATTTTATTTTCACAAAGTGACCCCCCCCATTGTAATTTTAAAGTGAAAGCATATTTTAAGTGGCATGTGGGTATATATAATTTATATTTCTGGGTATAAATGTGGTGCTGAGATATCTACTTATATTTGAATAATTATTTGGGGGAATACATTGTTTTGTTATGTTTAAAATATAGGGCTTTAAATTACTATCAATTCATGTGAGTATTGTAGTAGTGTTGAAAATCATTAGGGCCAGAAAGACCAGGATGAAATTCTAGGCTATCTCTCTCTATATATTTTTCTTATTTACCAATGTAAACTTTTTGTCATCACAGATGTCTAGCACATAGTTTGAATCTAATATATGCCTGGGGAAAAAAAGCCCTAGCTGGTTTGGCTCAGCAGAGAGAGCATTGGCCTGTGGACTGAAGGTCCTGGGTTTGATTCTGGTTAACTTGATTTTTTAACTAGATGGGTTTGCTGTGTTTTTTTCCCCTCTTTATTTTGTCTCTCCAACCTTTATTTTGAATCGCTACCCCTCAATGTGATGGTATTTAGCGATGTGGTGGAGGCATTTATTTGGGATGTAATTAGGGTTAGGTTAATTTTCCTGGTCCCATAAAATTGATGTCCTTATCAGAGAGGGAGACATGACAAGTTGCCAAGTTTTCTCTCTCCTGGCATGTGCACAAAGTAAGTGGGTTTTGTTTTCAGCCACTAGAACTTTAAGTTGCTTGCTACTCGAAAAATGGGTCATGGGAATAAAGGAAGAATATCCTGTTGTAAAGGTTCGAATGCATGAGACCTCCAGGTAGGAGGCAATACTGAACCCACCCTGTGTCTAACACCTCCCCTTTTCCTAACAGCTTGGCAATCAGGTGTCCCAAAAGCACACAGTAGCCTAAAGATCTTTTTCTTTTTTCTTTTTTTTTTTGTATATAGCCTTTCTCCTCTCATATCTACCGAAGTCAATTACTAAGGTGTCCTTACACTCACTCCAATGCCACCAAGATATTCTATGGGTGTGATAAGCATGCTCTCTCTCAGGATAATTCTCAGTATCTTCTGAAATGATGTTAGAAGGTCCATTTATGTCATTCGATGTGGTCAAATTCTGGATCCAAACTTATTGACACCTTAGCTCAGAGGCTAGGCACATTAGCTCCTAGGCTCAGAGTGTACAGGTTCCAGGTTTGTTGGACCCAAAGTTCGGTAGACCTGACTACCGCACCCATTATTTTTATGTATCCACAGGACACAGAAATGTGTTTGCAAATGGAATTCCTGGAAAAATCCTTGAATTTCCTACTTAGTTTGCAAATTTAACTCAATAACTGTACTAACTAGGTAATATGGATTTGCACAAAGAAAAAATTTCCATAGCTACATATTTTACCCCTAAGCCCGTGTCAGCCAGCTCACAAATATGTAAACAGGTATGAGAAGAAACACGAGAAAGTGTGAAATGTGAACTTAGTCTATCTTTTTCCAGAGCCCAAAGGAAAGGCACTTTATTATTTATTTACTCCTACTTCCCTCCCCCCCCCCAAAAAAAAATGTATTTGAAACTGCCAAAGGTGAGGATTAAAGTAATGAGAAGCATCTTTTATCATATTAGCTTTGCAGGATATAACAAATCATGAGTGTTAATAATATGTGTAGTATTCTGTTGTGTAAATGTACCACAGCTGTCTTATCCACTCATCTACTGATGGGCCAGACACTGCAAATGATCAATTGCATTGTTCATTCCATGTTCCCAGGATCTTAACAAAAATTATGTGAGTAGCCCTAACCGGTTTGGCTCAGTGGATAGAGCATTGGCCTGCGGACTCAAGGGTCCCAGGTTCAGTTCCAGTCAAGGGCAAATACCTTGGTTGCAGGCACATCCCCAGTAGGGGGTGTGCAAGAAGCAGCTGATGGATGTTTCTCTCTCATCGATGTTTCTAACTCTCTGTCCCTCTCCCTTCCTCTCTGTAAAAAATCAATAAAATATATTTTTTTAAAAATGATGTGAGTGGAGTTGGAGAGAGTGATACCTAGGTTTTGTCTGTTAGCATTGAGGACATATTTTACTGACTGAATTATTATAGCTGTACATTCCTTCATAACCAACGTGACACATCCATAAAAAGAATTAGGGACCTGAAAATAGGATAAACAGAAATTAAATAAATAGGAAAAAAAAGGAGTGGGGAACTGTGCAGGCCATTCAAGAGCTGCAGGACAATATCACATGTCTAAAGCATGTGTAATTAAAGATCCAGAAAGGAGAGATGAGGGCAGAATTTGAAGAGATAATAGCCAAGAATTATTCAACAACAATGAATGGAGGTGGGGAGAAGGGGGCATCTGTAATACTTTCAGCAACAAAGATACATTAAAAAACAAATAAAAATAAAATAAAAGACAGTTTATCAAATTAGATAAAAAAGTAATTTCCAACTATATATTGTCTAACAGAAAGTGAGTATACATCATAGCTTGACTAAAGTAAAAGGCATCACATTATAAACAAAACAAAGCTGGAAATAGGGTAGATTAGACCTCGTTAGAGGAACATTACCAGAAAATGAATAAGAGCATTACAAAATGATAATGGGGTTCATCCAACAAGAGCGTAATTTCAGATCTGTGTACCGTAAATCAGGGCTTCAAAATACAGGAAGCAAACATTGGTAGAACAGGAGAAAGAGACACAGCCACAACTGTAGTTGGACACCTTAGCATCTCTCAGGATTCAATAACAAATTAGACAGATAACCTATAAGGACATACTGTCCTCTAACTTGACCTAATTGGCATCTAGGGACCCTTTCACCCAATACACAGGATTCGCATTCGAGATCACATAGATAATTCACCAACATGGGCCATATGTTTTGCCAATAAACACGGTCAAAAATGTTCAAGTGTTTCAATCAAAGGATGATTTCTGTCCACAACAGAATTAAACTAAATATTAATAATACAAATATATCTGGGAAATCCCAAATGTTCAGAAACCAAACAACTCAATTAGGTCAAAGAAAAAAAAATCCAAAGGCAAATGAAATAATTTTTATTGGAATAAAAACGAAAAGAAACATATAGCGTTTCTGGGACGCAGTTGAACCTGTGATTGGTCTGCCTTTGTGGTGGCCCCAGCTGACCCTGACAGCCTGCCGTCTCAGCACCTCTTCCCTCTCTGTCATTGGGTTTCACTGCCTGTGGCTACTGCTCAGAAATTCAACTCCCTTAGAAATCAGAGAACCTGAGGTGCAAGGAAGCTGAGATTCCACAGAGAAACTCATGAATATTGGAGGCAAAAGATATCCGATTTCAACCCTCAAGAAATAATACCAAGGTAAATTTTGCACAGTTGTGTTTTTTCCCCAGAAGATCCCCAAGCAAGATTGATACACAGTGAATTGCCCTGGTAATGGCAAGCTCCGTAACACTTTAGGACTGGTATCGCCCCTCCTTTGCTATGACAGGATTCCCCGGCTTCCATCCCTATTGATTGAAATCAGTTTCAGAATAAGCCTACAGGCAGGCCATCTCCATATTAGGTGTTCTTTGGAAGGACTGAGGATAAGAAAAGATTATAAATGTTTTCCTTTTGATGATCCTTTTATTTATTTTTTTAAATTCTTTATAGATTAAAGTATTGCATATGTCTCCTTTTCCCTCCATTGAACTCTCCCTGACCACCCCCACCCCGCCAGCACATGCCCTCACTCCCCTAGTGTCTGTATCCATTGATTATGCTTATATACACGCATACAAGTCCTTTGGTTGATCTCTTACCTGGCCACCTTCACCCTCCCCTGCCTTCCCTCTGAGGTTTGACGGTCTGTTCGATGCTTCCTGTCTCTGGATCTGTTTTTGTTCATCAGTTTATATTGTTCATTATATTCCACAAATGAGTGATATCATGTGATATTTGTCTTTCTCCCACTGGTTTATTTCGCTTAGCATAATGCTATCCAGGTCCATCCATGCTGTTGTGAATGGTAAAAGTTTCTTTTATAAAAAAAAAAAATAGCGGTAGTATTCCGTTGTGTAGATGTACCACAGTGTTTTAATCCACTCATCTGCTGATGAGCACTTAGGCTTTTGGGCTGTTTTCAAATGTTAGCTATTGTAAATTGTGTTGCTATGGACATCAGGGTGCATATATCCTTTCTGATTGGTGTTTCTGATTTCTTGGGATATATTCCTAGAAGTGGGATTACTGAGTGATAATCCTATATAATAAACGACTAATATGCAAATTACCCGGGAGTTTGACCAGGGGTTGGGCTGGCCTGCCAAATGTCCACAGCCCCTCCCCCCAGCCAGCCCCATCCCTGATCAGTCCCCCTACCCTGATTGGGGGCAGGGCCAGCTGGCCAACCTCCCACATCCCCTCACCCTGGCTGGCCCGGCCTGATTGCCCTGATCAGGGCAGGCCAGCTGGACCCCACCAGTGCGTGAATTTGTGCACCAGGCCTCTAGACTTTTTATATTACTACCCTTTGCTACTACAAATAATATTGTGGTGGACATCAGTTATACATATATCTTTGCCATTCACATATGTACAGGGTATTCCCAAAATGTATACACATTTTGAATAATTATTATTTCTGGTGTGTTAAATCTGAAAAGAAACATTAATTGGGCTATCAGCTGTTAAAGGGTGTATACCTTTTGGGAGGATACCCTGTACATATGTGCTAGTTTCCTGAGACTAGTATGTTAGGTAAAAGGGCTCATGCATTTTAAATTTTGACAAATAATGCATTTACAATTGTAACTATATTCTCACCAAAGTTATGGGAGTTGCTTGCTATTTATATCATAAATGTTATTTATTTCCAATATCACTGTAGATCCATTGGTAGCTAAGATGACATTCACTATGTCATCCCTCCAGTATTATCATAGCATATATTGGAACTATGTTCATGAGTTCAAAAGTTGGGCAAAATTTAAGATTATTTCTCTGAGAAAACCCAAACATACTATAGGAATTTCATCAAAACAGAGCAGCCCTGCCCTAGCAAGTTTTGCTCAGTGGATAGAGCACTGGGCTTCAACCCAAAGGGTCCCGGGTTCAACTCCGGTCAAGAGTACATACGTTGGTGGCAGGCTCCTCCCTGGCCCAGGCTCTGTTTGGGCTGGTGCAGGAAACAGCCAATTGACACATCAGTATTTCTCTCTGTCTCTTCCACTCTATCTAAAAATCTATGGAAAAATATCCTCAGGTGAGGATTAATTAAAGAGAGAGAGAGAGAGAGAGAGAGAGAGAGAGAGAGAGAGCGCTAGTCAGTGGGACTCCTATTCCAGAATTGGCCAAAACATTGACAAACATGTTTAGTCTCCAATAGTCTTGTAATTGAAATGCTCATTCAACAATTGCTAGCCCAGCAAATAACAGAAAACAGGGCCATGGTTTTGATTTATGCCTGTTCTTATGAGGTAGCCTCATAGTAAATCATCCAGATTTTTTTAAAAAAAGAATTTACTTATATAGGACTCCACAGTAATACAGTAGTAGTATTTTCACAATATGCTTGATGGGTGGGTAATTCTCTAAGCAAAATAAAAGCTGTAAATATTAAAATTTATGAAGGCTCAATTGCTCCAAACTTTTCTATTGCAGAAAAGTAGTTAAAATCTTAGTTGCTGACTTTCCCCCGGGATAAAATTTTTACTGGGAAGGTGGTTGGACTATGGAAACATTTACCAGCTGCAGGTATAATACTGTGTCTGTTGTCAGACTCACAACTTCATTGGTTTATTTCTGGAGGATTATTTAGATGGCTGCGGTCTTATATCCAGGCCCCAAGGAAAGAAAGAAGAAAAAAAAAAAAAAGAAAGAAAAAGAAGTCTATGAGGTGTGCCTTCTCACTACAGAATAGTGATTTGTTATGCATTTGTCTGAGTTAAATATAGCATTCAGTCATCTTGCACAGTCCTATATTATATTCTGCTCACGACCAAAAAAAAAAAAAAAAAAAAAAAAAAAAAAAAAAAAAAAAAAAAAAAAAAAAAAAAAGGAAAGAAAGAAAAACAGTTGTTTGGATAGTAGAAGTAGTCTTAATAAAAACCAAAGCTCTCTTATCCACTCCTACAATTATTTAAGGTAGATTTGTAGTGCTCATGATATAAATTTCAACAATTAATCAATAAGAATCGAAATTTGTTTGACTCGTTAATGCCATCGTCATTTATTCAGTCATGTTATGTATGAGTTTAACGAGAGTGATTTTGAATGTGACATTCCTAGTGGGGTAGCAATTATTTGGGGGAGCGGGGGCTGCCTGTTCACTCCCCTGGGTTATTAATCAATTGGTGGGGCCCAGGGCAAAAATTAATTAGAAATTACCAAAACCCTCCCTCATTATATTAAATGGCTTATTGAAAACAAATAACCTCACCTGCATTAAATCTATGAGTTCATAGATTAAAGAAATTGAATTGAATTCATTACCAGTGATTTTCAGTGCACAAGCTGAGACCAATATAATGTTCAAAGGCTGTCTGTCTCCAGGAAAGCCTACGCCCGCAAGTTATGCTGCCATTTCTGGTTTCTGCAGACATTTGCTAGATCCCAAGGTTTATTATGATTTGATGGAAACGTATGTGTTTTCAAGCCATTTGCAATGGCAGCGCTGGTAATGATTGAAGTCAAGAGAATCGGGTCTGGATGGATGTTGATGGCTGTGAAATACTTAGTAACTTAAATCGTTGGTAGCAGGACTCAAAAATTGGAGTTCTGTAGTAAGAATTCAGTAGAGGTTAAGTTTCACTTCTGCACTGAGTGTTTACTATGTTCTTCATGAGAAAGATAACGTATATCGTGAACCTATTTGGCATAATTCTCCTTAGATATTGCAAATTGTATCATTCTCGTAAATTGAACACATCATTGAACATATTTATGATTGGCACCATCCCTGTAACATTGGTAAGAAAAGGTGATCACTCTCCTTTGTATGTATTTATGGAAGATTCAATAAGCCTTTTAGTTGACCACCATGCTTTCTGTTTTAATGAATGGTGATGCACGTTTGTTGACTGCTATAAAAGTAATTTATAAAATATACCATCCCCTTCAGTACAAAAAATACAAAACAGAATGATGAAGTAAAGTTAAGTCATTTATGGCTCTACCATTCATACACTGCCTTGGTATTTAAGGCTATGTGTATATATAAACACACACATGTATCTTTTGCAAAATCTCCTGTCAGTTTAAAAATTGATTTCACATTAGTGTAGATATTGGATTGTTTCTCTTAATCTTATATCATGACTATGTCATGCTTACTTATATAGTTTTAAAAATTACTTAATTATAACTTCATTTCAAAATCCTCCCTTCTACCCACTTCTCTCCTTTGCTTTCTGGAAATGGCATGAGCATATGACGATAATAGATTTTGGTGTTATTCAGACCTGGGCCAACATTGAGTAACTTGTGACCATCTTCAAGTTATAAATTTGTTATGTCTTCTAGCATCAGTTTGACAGTGTATCTGGAATGAAATAATCACTGAATAAAGTCAGCTGTTATTGTTTTTATCCTGTGATTATTCTATAGAAGTTGGCCAAATGATTACTAAGTCCTCAGCATTCAAGGATAAAGAACTCTAATATCAAAGAAAATGTTTTGTTTTGTGTTTTTTTGCTTTTTCACAAGCATGCAAATCCGCAGAGCAGTAGGAGCATCTCATGACTAAATTCATGAGCATCTTTAGTTTGTTTTCCTTGAACCATTCCCTCTGGGCTTAACACAACCCATGCTTGTTGCAGGTGCCCCCATAATTCCCTGGAGTGGCCCACCTTTCCCTGTCTGATTCCGTTCACTACTAAGAGGCATCTCCATCAAGCTCTACTCAAGGTAAGTCCCTCTGCAGAGAGATGCACTCACATGCTGTGCATTTTAAAGGGAGGCTGTTAAAAGACCTAGAGTTCAAATATATCTACTTACCATCTCTTTAAAGTATCGATGTGTAACCAACACATTTGACTCTGAGCTTTCTATCTCCAAAGAAATGATGGGGGAAATTCTTTTAAAACTAATACAGTGGCCCCAAGCTTTTTATTTATATGATTAGATATGTATGACTTCGAGAAACGGGCGTCATCCATTATGGAGGTAAGTACTTTTAAACTACTCAGCCATTTCTTTTACTCCTTTTACTTCATGGAAATAACTGTGAATATGCCCAGAGATTTACCTGCTAGGATTATCTGCTAGAATAATTACCTATAAAAATTTATGGTTGTGTGGAATTTAGTAAATGCTGTCACACTCATTATGACAGATTAGTAAAAAATAAGAGTTGCAAAACAAGATGTGCATTGTCATCTAATTTTGTAAAAATGAACATGCGTATAAATATCCAAGAGATTGCCACTCCATTTTTTAGTTTTTATCTGCATTTTAATACTATGTTTAATCATAATTGGTGACATTTGTAATATATGAAAACGTTAGTATTACCTTCTTTAAGGTGTAGCAAGTTGGGAATGTAACTTCATATTGCCAAATAAGCTTGTTTGTATGTTTGTTTGTTTGCTTTAGCACATTGCATGACTGACCTGGTCATTGAAAAGGATAAAATATATAAAACCCATGAGATCTATCTCCAACTTCTGCTAATGTGGCAGGGTTAATGAATTCAGTTTTCTTTTGCTACATGGATAAAGAACAATATAGTTCGTGCCCAGCCGGCGTGGCTCAGTGGTTGAGTGTCAGCCTATGAACTAGTAGGTCATGGTTTGATTCCCAGTTGGAGCACATGCCCAGGCTGTGGGCTCAACCCCCAATGCGGGGCATGCAGGAGGCAGTTGATCAATGATTCTCTTTCATCATTGATGTTTCTATCTCTCTTTCCTTCTCCCTTCCTCTCTGAAATCTAGAAAAATATATTTTTAAAAAGAGAACGATACAGTTCAGTATTGAAAACTTTCCTCCTTGGTATATTAGGCAGAAGCATGCTGTACCCAAAATGTCGATGTCCTAATCTCCAGAACCTGTAAGTGTTACCTTACAAGACAGTAGGGACTTTGGTTATGTGATTAAGTTAAAGGTGTTGAGGTGGAAGGAACATCCTGGATTGTCTGGGTGGGCCTAATGTTATCACAGGGCTCCTTGGAAGTGTCGGAGGGAAGCAGAGTGAAAGAAGGAAATGTGATAATAGAAGTGGAAGTCAGAGTAAGAGGAGCCTAAACCAATGTAGAGATAGAGACAGGGATGGTATGGATTTCCCCCTGGAGTCTCCAGGAGCAACACTGCCTCACCATCTCCTTGAGTTTAGGACTTTGACTTCTAGACCCCAAAGGGAATAAATATGTGTTCTTTTAAGCCATTATATTTGTGCTGCTTTGTTATAGCAGCGACAGGAAACTCATACTCTTTGGAAGACAGAATCTCCTTCCGAATTTCTTGACAATCCCAGCATAGTACCAGGTCAGACATCGAGCAAGAGTTGTCTGACTTATTTTTCTTTAACTTTCCAAGAATGATGTCAGATATTTCCCCAAAGTAAGCCTTCACTATCTTGGTCTTTGAAAATAATAATACTAATTTTAAAAACTTCAACTGTCAAATGACCTAACGAACCATGAATCCCTGTTTGCAACCCAGAGCAAGGGAGGTGTTAGACTCCCAGAAGGAATGTAAGACAGCCCCAGGGGCAATGCCCCTTTCTGCCAGGGGTTCCCCAGCTTTCAGTCAGCTGTGTGCCAGCCGTTTTAAGTGCCTACCCTGAGAGCAGGTGAAAATGTGCTTATAAGCTGTGCGATGACAGTTTCGCAAACTTATGAAGAGAACAGAGCCGCTCAGATACATCTGCTACCCACTGGACAGTTTTGCTTTGCACCCTGCACCAGTAGAACTAGGCACCATTTCGGACTGTGCCATGACATGTACAAGAAAACTTCTAGTTTTTCTGTTTCATAACATAGTTCTGATCACAAAACTAATACATTGTCAATGGAGACATCTTGGAAGACACGAAAAAGCATGTGGCAAAAACTAACTGGTCTGTGTGCTGACCGTTAACATTTTGCACTTTCTCTGCCTCCCTCTTTCTTTTTTCTTTATATGCATACACTTCCACAAACAAACAAAAAATAATAAAACTGTGAGATTTGCCGTGGAGCCACATTGTGTTCCATGCTCTCTGAGTTCTGGTGTTCCCACTGACCCACTCAGTATTAGTGGCTAGTCTCGGGGTCTCCAAGGTTGGCACGAATCAGAGGCACCTGGAAGCCAGCTGAAAACACACACTATTTGCCCCACCCCTGAAATCTCTTACTCACTAGGTTCGGGGCAGGGGCCCTGGAATTTGCATTTGAACAGGTTCCCAGAGGCCACCTTTGAGTAGTACTACTCTCTATAGAAGAATAGTAGCTGACATTGGAAAATATATTTCTGTCATCTCGTTCATTTCCAATGAATAGTTATTTTAAAATCGTTTCCACGCTGCACATTCGGAGGATACAGGATCCTGCACAGTGTTCAGTAGGCATGGAAGAATGGCTCTTATTCATCACATTGAAGAACAAAATATGTTGCCTCACCTATAGGGATGTTTCTAGTGTTCAGGGCATGTAAGTAATTAATATAATTGGGGTCAAGTCTCAACTAATGTAGCATGTATATACTGACATTCTATGTATGATGGTAATTGTTTTTCAAGGGGTCCCATTTAAGTAGGATTTCCTAATGAGATGTGTTTTCCAGGTAGTTCTTAAAACCGTTCTCTCTCTTTTTTTAATTGAACTTTTTAAAAAAATGGACTCACTGAAAGGGCTGGCTGGCGGCCTCGGAATGTCGGAAACCCAAGCAGTTCTGGTTGCACAATCCAAATGTAAACAGCTCTCCTTGTCATCCGTTGGCGCAGTGTTTGGGACACCGAGTTATTTCAGTTTATTGAAATTTCTCTCATGAAAAATGCATGGAACAGCCTTCCCTTCTGCCAAACCCTCGTGTATTTACCACACTAGGTGCCATGAAGATTTGTGTGTAAATACATGGAGAGCCCTGGTGCTGTCTGAACAGCAGAGAACAAGAATGGCTCTTACTGCCCGTAGGAAAAAGTGTACCATAGACAAACTTTGCATTGGCATCCACTTTCATCCGAAACTCTTTCCAGAACATTCCTGCTTACCTGCGCTCCTGCTCAGTGGGACAAGGAACTCCCTTGTTGTCTTCAACCTGGACTGGAGAAACTGAGATTTTTTTTTTTTTATGGTCCTGGGTCCAGGGACCTGCTCTCTAATCCCAAAGTTTAGAACAAGGCATTCATCAACAAATCTTCTATGAATTGTGAATTTATTCACAGGCTATATCTTCGAAAGTCATAAACCATTGCATCGAGTTTTGTTAGCTACTTCAAAAATAATCACCTCCACGGAATTTAAAAAAAAAAAAAAAAAAGTCACATGAGCCCTGGCCTCTGCGCTTCAGGTGGTTGAGCACCATCCCATGCATTGAGAGGTCACTGGTTCGATTTCCTGTCAGGGCACACGCCCTGGTTGCAGGCTCAATCTCCAGTAGGCGGTGTGCAGGAGGCAGCCTATCTTTATTTCTCTTTCTTGTCAACATTTTTCTTTCTCTCCCTAAAATCAATAAAAACATGTATTTTTAAAAAGTCATGTGAAGTTGAAACTAAGCCATGAGGTCCAGAGCACAGAGAACACGGTGATATCATGGGAACTCCTACAACTCGGAAGCTAAAACCGGTGGGTTCAAGATGGTGAAAAAGTGCAACTGTGCTTCCAGGGCCTTAACACGAAGAAAACCCCAAAGTACCAAACAGAATGCCAAGAATGGAGACAATTTTGTATATTATATATCATTTTAATTAATGCATCTATTAAGCTAGTCACCTTCTAAGTTAATTATGGCATCTGAGCCCCCTCGTCCCATCCCATTCAGTTCTGCCTCAAATAGATGTAATTCTGTGGCTCCTTGTAGCACAAGATTAAGAAGTCTCACAGCCCAGGTGATGAGAGTGCAGGATGTGGACTCAGGCAGACCCAGGTCCAGGTTGCAGCAGATGCTGTTTGTTCTGTGCAGCCCCTGGGGTTGCTGTAGGGTTTTCATTGGTGCCAGCTCTCCTTTATCCACAGCTCCACAGTCCTCTTCCTCAGCCTCACCTTCACTGCCTCCTCCACACCCTTCACCAACATCCCCATCACCATCATCTCCACGGTCCTCTCCAGTCACCACTCAACAACTCCATCCCCACCATCCATCAACAAAGATTTTTTATGCAAAGGATAGCTGTTGTACCCAATGCATGTTCATCTCCACGTGGCTCCTAAAATAATTCTACTGCTTGCATGTCGCTCTTTTGTTGTTTGATTGAAAGGGAGCCTTGTATCTACAAGCTTCTCCACTTACCCTTATTTTATGGTTTAAAAAATCAGGGAAATAGAGGAGAGACTTGGGGTATCTATTCCCACAAGTCATATCGCTTCACTTATGCCAATCTTGGTGACTGTAGAGATGTTGACCCTCACTAGGTAACCTGGATTCCCCTGCACACTCTAGCCTCAGCTGCACATTAACCAGAAGAGCTGAGCAAGGAGAAGGCAAGGATTCCATCTGCTAACTTCCAGAAACGTCCCTAGGAGAACTTGTGGTGAAAATCAGTCTATCGACCTTCGATGGTGCCTTGTCCAGTTACATCTCATTCTCACTGAAGTCCCAATTAAAATGATACAATCCAGTACGAGTAGAAAAAAAAAAATGACAAAATGCAGATTACATGCAAATATGATCATGCCGACCATGTCACCTAAGCCTTTTTATCCTCAGCATTAAATACAATTACACTGAGCTGCTTCTTGCCCAGTTGTTTTGATAACCAAATGCAAGTATTTCTAATATTGTTGGCAAGGCGGTGATGCCGTCAGTAGTCATGGGAGCAAATGCCGTTAACTGGACGGGGCTGGGATTGTGCCCGTGGTTTTATTCTCAGAAACACAATGCGCTAACCAACTGTTGCTCATCCAAAGCCAACTGTGGAGTGAAGCCTCCAAATTTCCTTTGCCCACCACAGCAGACTTGGCTGGAGACCGGTTTTCACGCTTGGTTAAGGTGGTGAAGGTTGGCCAAGTCAGTGTCTCACCACTGACCTTACCATTATGGTTTTACCCTGCCCATGGCGATCATCCCCAGTAAAAATACTCAGAGACTCTTTTGTCATCTCCATGCTGTTGGTCTACCCCTTATGAGGTAGTGTCTCCGAGGTCAGAATTAGATACATAATAACTGAAAAGCACGTCAGGTGGACTCCACATTGTGAAATCACCCTCTGGGTTGATACACGTCTCCTGAAAGATTAATTACCCTTTCCTTCGTGGCAAGGCAGAAATGGTCCGTGTGTTACTGCCTCTGGTTTTTATAGCATTTTAAAAAGCATAGACTGCTCTGTCTTTTTAAATGATTAAACTTTTAATGTAAACATATCCCAAGTTATATTTGTAAATATAAATTTTACATGTATATTCCCCCCTTCATCCATGCATGACTTATAGAATTCCAGCCACACCGAGTGCCAGTCTTTGGTAAAAATAGTTCCTATGAATACAAATATTTGGTCTGTTCAATGGGAGTTGAAATTAGATGCACTTTTAATGGTTTTACACCCAGGAAGGGGCTTATACTTGTAAGAAAATAGCCTTCAAAAAATGTCCATGATTCTCCAGGGGAAAAGGGACCATTTGCCCATAAATACACATATCATCGCTATTTAAAAATAAATAGCCTAAATATTGCCTGCCACAACTCAAATCCTATCATTAGCAAGCAATTCTTGTAAAGAGGCATTTCATTAAATTAATACATATGAGAAGGCATTAGGCATGTACTATACTTTAGGGAAGAAAAAGTACATAAATAAATGAGTGGGAAGAGATGTTTTGCATCACATGTTGCGTAATCCAACATTTTCCCCAATATGAAAATAACTCTCACCATTTGGCTGATGAAAGACTGGACCTCAGTAAATACGGCTAGACCTTCCACCGTTGTGTCCCAACCAGAAACTAAACAAATAGAGGCTACTTAAGTTTTAAAGAAAAGTGGCATATTGACTAAGTCAGGAAAATGATTTAAAGCGAAATGAAAATATAAATAATAATTAGACATAATGATGAAAGGAAATTGCTAATTTACTATAAATAGAAGGTTTACCGTTTTGTAAAAACACACATTATCGGATGGCGGTGAAAACTCGTTATCTGAATTCCATGTAAAAGTATTTGTCAACAACATTGACTTTTTACTGCGTCTTTTCCCTCATTTTTTTTGCTTGTTCTTGATGGTCACTTTCAATATAAAAATTTCAAGTTCTAATCTGGCAAACAATTTTTTGGTAATACATCTTTGATAATTTACTTTCATAAAATTGCCTTTTTCCTTAATGAGACTCTTACTAGCTAAATGGTGGATCTCCTCTACCAACTTGCTAATTTTCTTATCTTTCCTTTGTCATTGCTGGTCATTTTAAATTTTTGTTCTATCTGACGCTTTCCTCAGTTATCTTCCCATTCAACTATTTATTTTAAAAAGGGGTTGTCATATGTTCCTTTGCAAAATCTCTTTATATTTCTCTGTTTCTTACTACTTGCATCCTATTTTGTGTATATATTGAATTAAATTGATAAATTCTG
Organism: Murina feae; assembly: GCA_004026665.1. Taxonomy (NCBI): domain Eukaryota; kingdom Metazoa; phylum Chordata; class Mammalia; order Chiroptera; family Vespertilionidae; genus Murina; species Murina feae. Next base: position 74,298 of record PVJC01001816.1, read on the forward strand.
TATTTTGAAAGTTTATTCCAATGCCTGCATTGTAGCCATCTCCACTAAATTATTCTGTTTTTCCAGTTATTATAATTTTTTAATCTTTATATTTCTGGTATTTAATCTTTCTTTCAAAGTCTGATGAAAAGTAACTTTCCAACCCTGGCCGGTTTGGTTCAGTGCATAGAGCATCAGCCCTCGGACTGAAGGGTCCCAGGTTCGATTCCAGTAAAGGGCACGTACCTTGGTTGCAGGCTTAATCTCTGGCCCTGGTCAGAGCATGTGCAGGAGGCAAACAATTATTGTGTCTCTCTCACATCCTTGTTCCTCTCTCTCTGACTCTCCCTCTCCCTTCTACTCTCTCTAAAATTCAGTGAAAGTAGGGGAGGGTGTGGGTGAGGGGGAGAGATCAACCAAAGGACTTGTATGCATGCATATAAGCATAAGCAATGGATGTGGACAACAGGAGTGGGGGGAATGAGGGGACATTGGGGGGATAAGGTCACATTCGTAATATCTTACTAAGGGGAAAAACTCACAGAAAAAATAAATAAAAATATGTTTAAAAAGAAAAAAAATAAAGTAAAATTCAATGGAAATATATCCTGGGATGAGGATTAACAACAACAACAGAAAAATTGACTTTTCTTTATACTCAAGAATGAGATTGAAAAAATGATTCTAAGTTCATGTTTGTGACAGAAGCTTATCCATGAATGGGTTGCCTTCGAAGGTGACCTGTAGAGATCTGCTGTTTTGTTGAGAAACTTCAAATAATAGGTTCTGTTGGTACTTTCTCTCTGTCTGTCTTTCTGAAAAGAACCAAACAACCTCTTGCCTGTGTCTGCATCTAGATGGTCCTGGATAATGTATGCTGGAGTCAAGCATCAGCGGCGGCTGATCGTATTATCTGATACAGGGGTTTTCATTTGACACCTCCTATTTCCAGATGAGCATCTCTCACCAGCCCTCTCCTATGGCTGTTCCCACTGTGTGAAGCAATCTGGTTTGCTTCCTCCAAAAAAATAAATAAATAAATAAATAAATAAATAAATAAATAAATAAATAAATCTTCTCTTTCTTGTTTAAATAGAAGATATAATATTGGGATCTGGCTGCTTCTTACACACATTTGCATGGAATTCCCTGGTTTATACACCCTTGCCATGTTGTCATATTCATTGATACCTTGTGACTCCTGTTTCTGAGTCTCTGTGAGGCACTGTGACAGGATTTGGCTTGCTTCTCTTCGTCAACTCCTCCTGCAAGCACTTCGAATTAGCATCCATATCCCTCTTAATTCCTCTTGAATGTTCTCCCAACCCCTTACTCATTGTGGGCTTATGTATTAGCTATCTATTGCTGTGTAACAAAGTACCCCATGCTTGGCTGATGAGGGCAACAAACATTACATATCATAGACTCTTAGTCTCAGGTATCTGAGCGAGGCTTAATCTGGGTGGTTGTAGCTCATTGTCTCAGGAGATTGCTACCAAGCTGTCAACTGGGGCAGCCATCTAACAGCTCACATGGGCCCTACACAGGTTGTCTCAGTGGATGGAGCATCGACCCATGAACTGAAAGATCCCAGGTTTGATTCTGGTCAAGGGCATGCACCTTTGTTGCAGGCTTGATCCCCACTAGGGGAGCATGCAGGAGGCAGCTGATTGGTCTTTCTCTCCCATCGATGTTTCTAACTCTCTATTGCTCTCCCTTCCTGTTTGTAAAAAATAAAAAAATAAATCAATACAAATATATTAAAAATAAATAAATAAGTAAATAAAAGCTCACATGGGGCTGAACTTCCATGTCAAAATTAGTCATGTGGCTGGTGACAGGTCTCTGTTCTTTACCATTTGTTGGCCAGAAGGTTCAGATTCTCCTTCTGTGGGTCTCTCCATTGAGTTGATCATTGTGTAATAGTTTGTTTCACCCGCAGTGCGATAAGAGGGGGGTGGGATTAGAAGCCATTTTATATTATAACCTACTATCAGAAGTGATATCCTATCACTTTTGCCTTATGATGTTGGTCAAACAGTCCAACCTACCTTGGTACAATATAGGGAACTTCCCAGGCTGTGAATACCAAGTGTCAGGAGGCAAATATCATTGGAAACTGTCTTATAGGTCAGCTTGTATAGTTCATCTTTTGGATCCATTTACTCTTGTTTGTGGAGTTTGAGAGAAAGAATATATAAAGGTGTGGGTTTACTTCATCCTGTCTAACCAGAAGTGCACTGAAGTTTTTAAAAGAAGGACGTGTTGAAGGAGATATGGGGGTTAGGTTATCAGTGGGGGAAAGTTGCCCCACTTAATTCTGTTTACATTTGCATCCATCTCCACAATGGAAAAAATAAAAATCCTTGAAATACCAAGCAGTCAAAGACATAACCAAATTTACTCCATGCCAATTGAATTACTCAGAGAAATGTGACAGTTAGATCCACATACTACCTGCTATTCTGAAACCCTGACTAATACAGATGAAATTCTACCTGAAATTTCTTGCAAAGGAATGCTGGGCATTTAAACTGAATTTTCTGGGACTAGCTGTTTTCTGCATTTTTCACTTTTTATGTTGTTAAGAAGAAAGCTTTGGCCAGAGGCAATGTCTGGAATGAAAACCTGATACAGAGATGCTTTTCTCAATGGTATGAAGGGAGTATGTTCTTAATAATGCAAAAATTGCAAATCGATTGGTTAAGTCAGCCGTTTTTGAGGTTGAGACTAAGGCTACTAGGAGGTGTAATAGTTGATGAAGCCCATTTGTAAGCATTTCACTTTTAGCAGTGGGATGGGTGACGGGAGCAGTAAATGAAAAATACAGAGTTTCTACGATCTTACCCAGTGACAGATGTTATGCCATCAAGTCTTGCACCCTTAGTAAAGGCAACACATGTCCACTGAGTTTCAAGAACTCAAATCTTATTCAATGTGTAACTTTAGTTGGCAAACATATCTAAAGCAGTGCTTTACAGTGGATGATTTTATTTTACTATATTGTAGAGGAAAGAGGACCTTTATTTAAAAATCTATCAAATAAACATAGTTTTACATGAAACAGATTTGGAAAAGTTGAAGCTTTCACAATATGTACATGAGTCACAGTATGATTCTCCCAAGGTCTTCTAAAGCTCAAAACACAGATGTAATCATATTGGTATATTTTCACCAAAAATGTCATCATTATCATACTGATTTTAATGAATTACAGTTCATTCACTAGCTATATAACATTACATAAATATCTACTTTATTTTTGCACACATGGATATTATCCTATATAGTAAAAGGTTACTATGAAAATTAACCAAACGGCAGAATGACCGGTCTCTATGATGCACACGGACCACCAAGGGGCAGACAATCAAAACAGGAGCTGCCTCCTGGTGGTCAGTGCACTCCCATAGGAGGAGTCCCAATCAGCCAGAAACTGGGCTCACGGCTGGCGAGCACAGTGGCAGTGGCAGGGATTGGGCCTAAGCCGTCAGTCAGACATCCCCTGAGGGCTCCCAGACTGAGAGGGTGCAGGCTGGGCTGAGGGACCCCCAGAAGTGCACAAATTTCATGCACTGGGCCTCTAGTATCAATATAAATATAGACATGTGTGAAGTAGATATGGGCATGGTCACAAAATTATCTAGGTATAGAGAGGATATCTTTAATAATAGCTGATTTATTGCTTCCAGGTAGCTCCATTATTATTTTTTGAGGTATCTCCATACTCTTTTCCACAATGACTGTGCCAATTTACATTTCCACCAATAGTATTGTATTCTCTATCTCCCAACATGACCATATAATCCTACATTCCCACTTCTTTTGGTGTATATCCAAAGAGATATTTGCACCACCCTGTTCATTGCAGAATTATTTACAGCTAGTAGCCCTGCACATGAATCCATGTGCTAGTAGCTTGCCAGTAACTTGCTGCTGCCCTCCAGTAGCTCTCTGCCCACTGCCCTCCTGTAGCTCCCCTCACCTTCCCCTAATAGCTTACTGCCCTGCCCCCTCCTATAGCTCTCCACTACCCACTTGTAGCTTGCTGCCCCACCCTCCTGCTGATCCATGATCAGGTCATTATGCAGTTACATTAGCATATTACATCTTTATTATATAGGATAGCCAAGATATGGAAACAACCTAAGTGTTTGTTGATGGATTAATAGATAAAGAAAATGTGGCACATATACACAATGGGATATTATTCGACCATAAAAAAAGAAGGAAATCCTGCCATTTGTGACAATATGGTTGTCAATATTGGCAGCCCACCTATGATGGGTCAGATAAATGAACACCCCTGTCTCTCTCTGTCTGCCCTTTTTTCTCTCATCAGAGCTGCCTACTGACCAAACCCAACTGGAAGCTAGAGACCCAAGGAAGCCAGGTAAATCATTATCATTGTCCAGGTGCAGAAAGGCAGGAGAAAGCAGAGAAGGGAATCATCTAGTCGCAGAGAGAACCATTAACACAACTGGGTTGTGGGTGTGGAAATTCTCTCCCTATTTTAAGAGTAAGAGCAACTGAGACATAGAATAGCTCATTCAGAAAACCAGAAATAGATGGTTCATTTAATAATTTCTAGGACATGGCTATATCCACTTCAACTGGGATGTGCTACTTGGCATTTTGTTCTGTGGCCTTTTAATGGATGGGTGTATCTCAGAAGATTTGTATAAATGCCCTTTGGTGTGGGTGGTCCATGAAGCATCTCACCAAAGGTTCATAAAACTCATCATATTTGTTTCTAGAAAATGGACAGATTTTTAAGTTGTGCACATTCAGACCAAGATTTGAAAATTTACTTGATTTGAAAGTGTGTCTTTAAAGAATTAACTGAGTATAGAGGGGATATCTTGAATAATAACTGTTTCAAAGACACAAAAATGTTAGTGGAATCTCTCTTATCCCATGTCCCTCCCAAACTATTTAATTAGTACTTAACAATGAATGGAAGCATTATCCTTACATGCAAGCATTTAACGAAATGTGTATTTGTATTTATTCTCCCTTGCACTTCTATAGTCTTATATGAGGTAGTTTTAATGTCATCAGAAAAATAAAATAATTCATTTTATGTTAGTATAAATTAGATTTAAAGAATATAGATTACACCTATTTGTGATTCTTAACGATGATGCTTGGGCAGTTGTGTTGCCTATAAATATGGGAAAGAAATAGTTAGTAGTCCAAGAAGATAACCTAAAAGTATTTTTTTTTCTGTTTGATGTCCTGAATGATACAACATTCCCAATACCTTTCAGTATAGTCCTCCTGTTAGAAGCAAACAAACATCCAATCAATCATGGCATACACAAGTTACATAAAGGTAGTGATTAGATAATGGAAAGCAATTATAAATATGCCAACCTATTGGTTCACAAATATGACACAGCATCTGCTTTCATGTCTAGGAAAGACAGGCCTTAGAACTTTTGTAATTGACCAAGCCATCTTATAGGAAACATTTATGCTGTCTATACTTTGAGAAATGTGATTTGTGCCATGCAGAGTTTTAATGAATATAGTAGCAAAAACGGCTATTTAATTAGGTGCCAGTATAATTGTATCATCCCTCAAGAATTTGTCTGAGCTTTCATCGTAGTTAAATTATTAGGACTACCTGGTGGCATTCAGAAGTCAGGGTGCATGGGATTCTGGACCATTCTTTCCATCTTGATTCCAGGTTTCCTTAGTCTAAGTCACAGACAAGAGAGTACTCTTTTGTATCCCCAGCTAGAGATGAAGCATCTCAGGTCCTCCTGATATTTAACTTTTCGGAAGCACGTTTCACACAGTGAGAACCAATGCCTGTATGAGTCACCTACCAGCGTCTGTGTCTACCAGTGATTTCCTTCTCATTCAGTCAGCTTCTTGTGAAACAGCTACCTCAGCACCCATTCTACATGAAAATATACTATCTGTGGTAGTTTGGAGAAATGTTTGAAACCCACTGAACTATGCTTAAGACTCTCTGAAAATCATTACCTCTTATTAAAAACACTGGTGGGCGGAGAGGCAGTGGGAGAGCTGAAAATCTGTACTAGGGTGAGGATTCAATAAAATGTTATCTCAAACTAACGGGCTCTGGCAACTTTTCTTTTCCTTCTACAAATTCTGTCTGTGGCATTACTGCAATTAGGCCAAATAGATGTCCTCGGCAATAATAGTCACGAGAGGACAACGGCAGTTGGCATGCCCCTGGGACCAGGGCACTGTCTGGAAAGAGCATGAAATTTCAAGTCTGTCTCCCTTTGTCTACTAAGGCCTCAGTCGTCTAGATTTTCCTTCTCTTTCTTTTTTTCCTTTCTTTTTTTTAAAAAACATATGCCATGATCATCTAGGTCTGGGGTTGGCAAACTTTTTCTGGATAGCTCCAGACAGTACATAGTTTTGGCTTTGTGGCCAGTGTCTGTTGTATCTGCTCAGCTCTACTCTTGCACAGTGAACATTCCATACGCAGTGGCAACTCATGCATGAATGAGCCTCGCCATTTTTCAATAAAACTTTATTTATAAAATTAGGCCAAGGGTCAATTTGACCTGAGCTCTATAGTTGCCAATTCCCGGCACAAAATCATCCATCTGAGAAGTTTTGAGAATACGAAACAATATCTTTTTCATGGAGTTCCAACTTCTTTTAATTCTCTTTAAAAATGAAAGTAATAGGATTATGACTACAGGTAGGCACATGAGCTCTTAGAAAGAAGGCTAAAATGTTCTTCCTTTTGCATTTGGTAGTAGAAGAAAGTCAGAGAGCTTCCTATGTGCATCTATTTGTGCTACTACCAAGTGTTGCCACCATGTCAAACATTTTAAATGGCCCCCTAATTGTTTCTGGGTATTATCAGTTGCATGTGATATTATCAGTTATCAGTATTTTTTGGTTCAGTTCCAGGTCCAATCCTGTTTTGATCATAGCAAACTCTGAAGACATTTCCATTTGGGAGACATTGAGGGTTTGCACAGATGTGACTGAGAGTTTGCATCAATGTAACATTTTTTGTTGTTTTCATTTGAGAGATAATGAAAATACTCCAGGTTTACTCTTTTCTGATGAGTCTATTTTTCATACGCTTGAAAAGAGAATGGAAATTTAAAATCTTAGTCCAGCCAACGATGAGTTTTACCACCCTGTGCTATTGGCTTACTGCCTCTGCCTTAATGTTCTTATCAGAAAGATGGGGGATAATAAATTATTTGTTATAAATGGAAATGAATTTTATATGGAAACTGCTTCAAAAGTTCTTTGCATGCAGTATGTTAAATAAATAGTGTCTGACATATTTAATGAGCTAAAGAAATATTGACATATTACCAGGTGACATTATCAGGTGACAGCATCCTGTTTGGTGATTAGAAAGTTTAAAAGTCAGAAAAAAGTGCATCATGCCACTAAATAATCTGATTATATACAATTCCTGTCACTCTCAGTTAGCAGCAATCTTAGAGACACGGATTAGGCGTAGCACTGAACCTCCTGAATTCTCAGTATTAGGTGGTTCATGGTGGCTATTTTACTCATGATGATGATACTGACTGTACATATTATTGAGAAAAGTGTTATCAGCCTCTCTTTGATTAAAATGTCAGTTACCTCCCAAAGTCACCTGAAAGTAAGCAGTTACTATAGGAAACTTTCACAGGTTTGTTCTAGAACTGCTCTCCACTCCCACCCCTGAAATAAACAGAGGCAGGTGCCTGACGTGTATTTCTCCGCAACATGTGTGAATCACTACTTATTCTCTTCACTGGAGTGGACAAGGGACAAGGACAGTTTGGATTCAAGGCTGTGCTGTGGCACTCTGTACTATAAAACGTCCCATTCCCAATGTTGACAAGGAATTTCCTTAGGGGTTACTGGCTGCTCTGTCCCAAGGCCCAGCAGTTTACCTCTGTTGGCATCTATGTTTTGTAGGTAATTTTGAGCTGGAGACTCTTGAAACCATTTGACCTGTAGAAGAAAATTACTTGGAGCAGTAGGAAAATATCCCTGAGATCGTGTGGTTTCAAAACTCTTTTGCACTGTACTCTGTTTCCCAATGATTTCCAGCTGCGTCTGGCCACTAAGCATACCTTCATAACCTGCCTCTTTTTGTTGTTTTAATAGTTGTGAAGTGCCATGATTTGTTTATTTGTTCAAGTGAATGTCGAATGTGGGGTAGAGGTGGATTTAGCTCTCCACAGATGGATCCTCACCCTTCCTCCTGGAAACTTCATGCCTCTCTCTTTTTCCTGATTTTATATTTCTGAGGAGAGCAGGAAGTGAAAAATTGGATGAAGCCTCAATCATTGTTACTCCTTTCATTTACTCTTTGCAACTATAGATAGTGATGAACTTTCACTTACACTCCCTATGGAAAAAAATATGCATTTTAAGAATGGGAGTTTATAATGAAATAAGTATATCAATCACTCATTAATTGGGTTCATTGCTTTATCATGTCATGGGCAGCATCAGTTTGCTGATGAGTCATACAATGGGTGGATTGCCTACATGATCTGCTGAACATACATTCATTAATCAGTAATTTGTTTGCCATTCTACCTGTTTTCTTTCAGATATTCTAAAACTTAGATACCTAGCCTAGTTTACAATGCTTTGCACCACTTTCCCCTCCACCCTGGAACTGGCCAAATGTGACATTCTCTTCACGCATTCAAATTCTGATAAAGGTACTCCTCTTCAATATATGAAGAGGTACTCCTCTTGTATAAGTGTCAAGAATACAGCCCAGCCAGCATGGCTCAGTGGTTGTGTGTCGACCTATGAACCAAGAGGTCACAGTTCAATTCCCAGTCAGGTCACATGCTCAGGTTGTGGGCTCCATCCCCAGTGTGGGGTGTGCAGGAGGCAGCCGATCAATGATTCTCTCTCATCGTTGATGTTTCTATCTACCTCTCCTTTCCTCTCTGAAGTCAATAAAAATATCAATAAAAGAAAAGAAAGAATACAGCATGGTTACTAGGGCAGCTGTTGACATTATTTAATGACTGGTAGAAACTGGGCAACAGCCAATCAAAAACAGATGCCTAGTCCAATCAAAAAGGCCACCGGGTGTAAGCACCAGCCTAGCCCAACAGGTGCATCCCAGCTGCCAGTCAGCCTTATCTGCTCCCAGGGGAGGTCAGCAGCTGCTCTCAGACCTAGGAGGTTAGCAAGGGACAGAGAACATGTACTAATGTACTGTCCCTATGACTTGATTTTGTCAACATTTCTTAGTACTTCCTCCTATTTTAACTAAAGATCTGAAGGCATTCCCATAAAAGCAAGACACTTTGTTAGCTTCCTAATTCTAACAAGAATTTGAGTCATAACTCGATGCTGTGCAATATTCTGAGGGAAGAAGAGACCTATTTCCAACAAGAAACAGGTTCAGATATTAAAGCTGCTGGTGTCACCTGGATTTAGGTCTTCAATGTAAAAGCATCGCAGTGTTTAAAATGGGTTTCAAAAGTAACAAAAACATAGAAAAACTAAAGTTTATAAATTCACTCTGGAGAGGACAAGGAATCACTGTCAAAGTATCTATGCTTCTGCTGCCCCCCCATTAGCAAAAATACCAGAGGTCTATCCACATCTTTAAATGCCCCCCATTATGTACGTGGGTGCACACACGCACTGCGTTTATTTATAGACACATATGAGTGAAGCCGACACATAATTCTGTATGTTACTTCCCTAAATTTAGTTTCAGTCCTACCAGAAAATTCTATATGGTGCAGAAAATAACATTCGTTCTTGATGATAAATTTAGTAACCAAAGTTGGCAGAATATTAATAGATGCTAGAGGTCACTGCTCTCCTGCAACCACTAAAAACATGTTCTCTGTTACAAACATTTGAACAAGGTTTAAATTAGGTTAGATTATTTATAAAATGAGAACTTTCCAGACATTCCTCTCTGACATCCCAGGAGAGTGGTCATCTCTTCCATCTCCCGTATCCTCAGAGATGTATAATGTGCTGCAAGCATGTGTCCCTGATGCCATGTACGCTGGGAAAGTGTAAGCGAAACTCCTCTTTAGTCAGGCATCCCACAAGCACGTGCATTCCACAAATCACAGTAAAAACAACCCATCCATTTATTCTTGTGCTTATTCATTCCACAGAGTTTTATTAAGTGTCCACCCTGGGCCAGAGGATCCTGTGATAAGTACAACCTCACCCTGTCTTCTAGAAGCACATGCTTCAGAGGCAAGGGCTAACCATGTGTAAATAAAAGCTAACATCCATGGCAACGTATGCAATAAGGATGGGATGTTATTCAGATGCAGGGGAAGAGAAGCTGAGGGTGTCAGGATGGTGGGGAAGACAATCATTGTCCGAGAAGGTTCTGGAGGTCATTCTCAGGCAGCAAAAGTAGCAGAGCCATCAGGTGAGTGAGAACGAATTACCTAACTCAAATGGACCTCACATAATTGAATCTTTCATTAGACTTTAAACATCAAAATAAAGCTTTTCTGAAGTAGCTATATGCATAAAGAAAAATAAGTCCTAATTTACCCAAGAACCAGGGAGTCATTATTTCCTTACACGGGGGAACAATTGATTAGGGTTGAAGACAGAGCCTGTTCAACATCAGTCCGTGGGTTGTGAACTTGACGTGTGTGTCTTCCTGGATCCCCTTTCCGCTTCTTTCTCCCTCCCAAGGCCCCCCTCTCTTTTCAACTTCCATCATCTTCGCCTCATATGTAGAGATGCAAATTCAACCTCTCCTGGGATCTTTCCTTTATATTTCATTCCCATGAAAATATGCTCCAGTGGCAGCTTAGTGTTTACCATTTCATGAGAACCTGACGACCTTAGGAGCTTTTTCTAGTCCTGGAATTCCAGGTGCTAATGGCATGGCTCTCCAGGAAAGACCTAAAAGAAGGAATTGCTATGATGGTTTACGGATAAGGACTGCATGTGTTTACACACATACACAAACACACACGAATGAGTAAAGGACTCTGTTGCATATTATGCATACATGGTGGATAACATACCCATAAATATGGCTGAGAATAATCAAAGGCTGCTTTTTCTGTATCACAACCCTCAGAAATTGCATCATGCCAAATGATATGAAAGTGATGGTGTTTTTTGCGTAGAACGAGTCCCTTTATTCACTTCTGTTTCAGAGCTCCTGACTGTTTAAACGAAAATTAAACACAGCAAAAATTTCTGTCAAATACTCCAGAGGGGCCTCCAGCTCTTTTCTCTGCGGGTTATGCTGCACAGTTTCAGCGAGCACTTTTGAGAAAATGGGTGAAGCGGAAACTTTGAACTCTGGGGAAGACAGACACAAACCGTCTCAAGCACTCTAATTGTTTTTCTGGGAAATTCCGTAATTATGGAGAAGTTCTGTTTATTTTAATGGCTTCTTATCACCACATGCAACTCACTTAATGACCACATTTTCTCCAGGGACCTTCATGACATCAGCAAGTAGCCCCCGTGCTTCCTGAAATGTTAAAATTCTGTCACAGCCAATTTTCAGTATTGCAGAGGATTGTGGGAATTCTGGGGAAGTCTCACAGAGCTCCCTGACATACATGACATATATGCAATATGTAGAGTCTCAAGTATATCATACAAAATATAAAAATAAAAAGTGTGGTAAAGGTTGGGCTTATTGTAGTTTTAATATATTTTTTATTGATTTCAGAGAGGAATCGAGAGAGAGAGAGAGAGAGAGAGAGAGAGAAACATCAAGGATGAGAGAGAAGAGAATCATTGATCTGCTGCATCCTGCACGCCCTCCTACTGGGGATTGAGCCTGCAACCCAGCATGTGCCCTGACAGGGAACTGAATGTGACCTCCAGGTTCATAGGTCAATGCTCAACCACTGAGCCACACTGGACTGGCTGTTGAGCTTGTTTTAATTCAATTTAGTATCTGGAGGGACGGAGGGGTTGCTTCTCTACAGCAGCTGGTCTGAATGAGGAACTTGCTCATTGAAAAATAAAAAGAAATGAACAAACAAACAAACAAAAGCAAACTCATGGAGGCAGACAACAGAGTGATAGTAGGGGGTAGTAGGGGATAGTAGGGGGTAGTAGGGTAGAGAGCGGGCTGGATGGGTACAGGGGGTCAATTATAAGGTGAGGGATGGAAACTAGACTTCTGGTGGTGAGGGTGATGTAAGACATGCAGATGGTGAATTATAATGTTGCACACCTGAAACTTATATTACGAACTGACGTCACCTCAATGTAATTAAGTCATTTAAAAAAAAAAAAAGTTATACCAGCCACATACCAACCAGGCAAAAGTTTGTGTGCAACTGAGTCCAGCTAGTGCATGAATGAGGAGTGGAGGAAGAACGGAATAAACAAGTAACTGAATACTTAAAGGAAGGCTGGATGGAGCAGCGCTGTTGGTTTATCAGAGGGTGGGGAGTGGGGAAGATGGACAGATGGGAAGGCCCGCCCTGCTGGAAGCCTTCTCTAGAATAAGGGTTTGTCTCTTTCTCCGGAGGCAGTTCCATTTTCACCTATCCTTCCTCCCTTCAGAGTTTTATCCCAACAGAATGGCACCTCTAAGGGCAGGTTTCTAGCACTTCCACGAGAGGACTGGAGAGGTTCGGAGGTGGGCATTGGGGATAGAGAAACACCTTAGTGCAGTTTCACCCGGTAATACATGGCCCCACACTCTCCCAGTTGGAAAGAAGAACCCGGGTCCTCTCTAGGGAGAGGTGGACGACGCCATGTGAACCAGAAATAATGTCCTCGTGATCAGGTTCCCAAGCTCCCTGGGGCTCTCCGCCGGCCCTTCCCTTCCCCCAGGCCTGCCTCTGTGCGCCTCCCAGAAAACCCAGGAGGTAACCAGCCCCATCCCCAAGCAACCTGGCCGGCCCGCGGGTCGGGCTGACAGAGGGCCACTCTAGGCTGCGGCTTGGGAGCCCTGACCCCGGAGCCCTGACCCCGGGCACCGGGTGGAGCCGGCCGCGTCCACCCGTGATGGTCTCCTTCCCACTGCAAGCGCCGCCGGCCTGCGACGGGCGGGCGTCTCAAGTGTGAGCGCGGCCGCCGCAGCTGCGAGCCATTATTTCCAGCGGCTGGAAATGCACCCGGGGACCTCCTGGGAGACGGTGCAAAATGCTGTGGTGGGTTTCGCATTAACCCTTGCCACCGCGGCAGCTAAGACTTCCGGCGAAGACCAGCTTCAGCTGGTGCGCGGCTGCCAAGTCTCCGAAAACACAGACCGGGTCCCGCGCGGGCGGAGCGGGATGGGGAGGGGGGGGGGGCGGCCTC
>PVJC01001817.1:0-87567 GCA_004026665.1 Murina feae
CAAAAAAAAAGTCTTTGAGCTCTGGACTCCTAAATAGTATTCAAGGCTGATCTCTATGTTGTTTTCAAACACATTTTCTCCATGTTTTGGTCAAATTTCATAGAACTCCTGAGACTTCACCAGCAGTTGCAGAGCTGCTCTGGGGGTCTGTAAGGACCTCACAGACTTTCTTTTTTTTTAAATATATATTATTGATTTCTTACAGAGAGGAAGGGAGAAGGATAGAGAGTTAGAAACATCAATGAGAGAGAAACATCAATCAGCTGCCTCCTGCACACCCTCTAACTGGGGATGTGCCCGCAACCAAGGTACATGCCCTTGACTGGAATCAAACCTGGGACCCTTGAGTCTGCAGGCTGACGCTCTATCCACTGAGCCAAACCGGTCAGTGCAGGACCTCACAGACTTTCATTGAAACAGCATTAATAGAGTCTCCTCCTTTATGAGCCCAGGCACATCCCTGCACCTTCGTCAGCCAATCCAAAAATAGTGTGAGCTTCTAAAGATGAAAGGACATGGCCCCTGTTTTAAATTCTTTGGTAATCTCGTTAGGGTGATATAACCAAGTGAAATGAGATGAGATAAGGACTAGACTGTGCGTCATTGGCCATAGGTAGAAGGGACCTTGAAAAATATATATATAGTGATGGGTCTGTGAAGGCTCTACTGGGGAAAGCACTTTGTAAGCTGAGTGGGAAAGGACATCGCAAGAGGCCCAGGGAAGGTGGGAAGTTTGCAAATGAACCGGCTTGATCAAATTATTTCCAAGCAAAATGTGGACTCCCCTCTTTTAAACTTCTAAGCTTTCCTAACTTCCGAACAACTTTGGTTGGTCTGCTTTTTTGGGGGGAGGGGGAGATAATAAATCCACTGTAAGAGCCAATACTGTAAGAGCAACTTTAACATGTGACCCTCTGTTGATTTCCTTTTCATTTTTGATTTGGTAGAGACCCTTTCAGATGGGATCTCATCAAGGATAAGGTGACCTCAGCCACCCGTTGTCCTGAATGACCTCTCTCTTTTTAAATCTGAAATCAGTTTTAATTTTATATGCAGTATAACATCCCACCAAAACTTTAAGTAAAAAAATAAATAAATAAAAATCTTTCTACCAGCATTTTCTGTTATTGCTATCTAGACACAGAAGCACCTTGGTGTTATCTCACAAGGCAGCTTCTTTAAAATGTGTGAGTAATGCCTCTTAAGTCATTCTCTGGAGTCGTTTATAAAATAATGCGTTTGTCATGGTACCTTAACTACCTTTAGCTGGGGCCATATTTTAACCAACAGACCACTTATCATGACTGTTATACGTAAATACGGACAAATTATTTTTCCCTTGTGGGAGTCATAAGGCTTATGTGTTTGCGTTTTTCCTTCTACAATAGATCTCTCCTTCCTTAAGACAAATCCTTTTACTGGGAGAGGCTGTGTCGCAGGTTTATTGGTAAACATGTGCATGCAACTCCTGATTTATCATCTCTGCTCTCATGCTTGTGCTGATTGATAGTAAAATATGAATCCCAGGGTAAATGCCAAAAAAGGAAATAAAGTATAAACCATGCAGGCTGTGATTTCTGATGGTTGTATGTATTTGCATGGGGCTCTGAGGCTCTGTACTTCCAAATTTAAGTTCTCCACTGACTCTGAGCTCAAGTGCTAGAATGTGTGATTCATGCATGTGGTAGCAAATTGGAGTCATAGGATTCTGAGTGTGTTTGGAGAGGTTTTAATTTGATTCTTTAGCTTTGTACAAAGAGTTAGATGTTTGATGGGGTCTGTTTTAGAGTAATAATGGAGTGAATGTAAATAAGACATTAGCAGTGTCCAACCTGTATCCTAGTTAGAATTAATACCCTTGACTGTTTTGAAAGCATCTTGGCTCATGTGACCACTGTTGCAAACTGTAATAAATTGAGATAAAACAAGGAAATGATTCCATCAGCGTAAAATAGAATGAAATACAACCACTGCAAATGCCATGCTTTACAACATTCGGAGAGCCAGGAGGGAATGGGCAGGCAAGACCAGAAGTGTAGGCACAGGCACAAACAATCAGTAAAAATGCTTACATAGAAAGTGGATTATGATATTTTTCATATTAGGATCAATTTTGATGTTCTTTGTTTTCCTTGTATCAAATAAACCATTAGAGCTATTTGTTGTTGGTTCTTGCTAATGACTCTGGCTAAACCATTTGTAGGTCTCATCTTGCAATGTATTTGGAAGTGTGGTTCTGAATCATACATGGTGCTTTGTGGCAATGCAAAGTCTTCTACTGAAGTGTTCCCTATTACTTCACATTGAACTAAAGAGATTATGTGGATTCATTACTTAACAGGTGTCATTATGGATTGAGAGTAAAATTATTTCAATATAACATGCTAAAATATGAAATTAAAGAATTGTACATTCTCAATATATATTCTGTAATTGATTTTAACTTGCACATTGAGTTTTAAACTATCAGAAAACACTGAAATGAAACCGTGAGTGTTTGAACTTGGTTGAATGGCAGTACTTCACCCTTTTGTGCTTTGCCAATTTGTGAAGAAATCCTGACCTGATAGCATCATCCAGACAGAAATCTTGAGACACATTTACACTATAAAAATACAGATTTCCATGCTAAGACCCACTTTGGAAAAATTTTATTTTGTGAAAAGTAGACATTGGCTTTTTCCTTTCCTGCTGGAACAAAATTAAATATCCGGCCAGTAGTGTATAGCGCAATGTCATACAAACATTTTTTTTTATTCCATGCCCCTAAAAACTGAGTACTCACTGCCTTAGGCATATTTATTTATTCATTTATTCATTCATTTATACACTCATTATAAATGAATGTATGTTTAATATATAAATATATCTTAAATTACAATGAAATAACAATGAAAAAGGATGAGATTAAGATGAAAAATTTTTATTTTATTTTATTTATTAATGATCCAAAATACCTATTTGCTTTCAAAGGGAAAGCACCTGTGGTTTAACACATTGATTCAGAAATTTAAAGTGCTGGCTCCTCAATTCCAAGTTTAGTTGTTTTTCAATACTTGGTTTTCATGACTCATTACTGGGAGTGGAGGGGAGAATCCTCACATAGAATTAAAGATTGAAATGGAAGAAGTGCATCTTTTGTTGTGGTTATTACATCATTTTACCCCTTTCATTCAGTCCTTTCCCCCTATTATAAAGGTTTCACTTTATGATGGGGACTTAATTTTTAAGTGTCTGCTAATCACGTTAGCTTTGCCCTTTTATTAATGTTACACATTTAAGGCAAGGTTTGTGCAAGCAATGGAAGAAGTAATTCCATATTGCTTCCAAATTGCATTAATAATATTTTTGAATGATTCTCCAGTGACACCTGATTGTTTTTACAGGTGTCACTGGAGAATTTATTTAAAAATATTATTAAGGAGGCACTTTGAAATATGAATTTACTTTTGGTTGATGATTGCATGGGAAATGTCAACTCCTTCAGTTTCTTCTCTTTTCTTTTCTTTTTTCTTTTTTTTTTTTTTTACCATTCACATAATTGCTAATATGGTCAATCTCTCTTTCAGTTTCTTAGTTGCACTAGCTACATTTCAGGTAAAATGTGTTTAATCCATTCCGTGAGTGTTTGTTTAGGTAAAATAGGTAAATTAGCCTGTAAATCCATTTAACCTTTGTGAACTGAACATGTTGCTCAGAAAGTGAATGTATAAGCAAGGACAGTACTGTCCAACCCTAAAAGGTGTACACCCCCCTCTTTCCTCAGAAGGCCATTAGCACTATGTCGCACTCATAACCACCTGACAAAAACAAATGTGGCACCAGTGGCAGGTTTTAGGATAGATATACATAAAGCTAAGTTTTCTTACAAGTGCCAAGTGCTAGTACTCGTTCCCCATATTGCAGTGGGCCATTCTCTAGCTATCCTCTGAGTATACACGTGCTTCCTTGGAGGCCACAGGCTTAGGACACAGGAGCTCCTTTTTCATGAGGTCTTTTGGTGACTAGAGACTTCTGAAATTTTGGAGGCAGGAAAGATCCTCAAAGTGCTCATGTTGGAATCATTACCTCTTTGAATGTGTCTAAGTATCTTAGCTCTTTTAATTTTTGCTTTATGTAGTTGAAGGTATCACTGTTGGGTGCACATCTATTTAGCACTAAAGGCCTGGTGCACGGAAATCATGCACTTGGGGAGCGGGGGGTGTCCCTCAGCCCAGCCTGCACCTTCTTGCAGTCTGAGAGCCCTCGGAGGATTGCTGTGGAGGCGGGAGAGGCTCCCGCCAACTCTGCTAAGCTCAACAGCTGTGAGCCCGGCTTCTGGCTGAGCGGCACTCTCCCTATGAGAGCACACTGACCACCAGGCAGCTCCTGCATTGAGTGTCTGCCCCCTGGTAGTCAGGGCACATCATAGCATCCAGTGGTTCTGCTCTTTGGTCGATTTGCAGATTAGCCTTTTATTATATAGGATTGCTATGGTTCACTATTAAGTTGATCCTTTTATTTATATAAAATACCCCCTTTTACTTTTTCCTGCCTTAAAATAATGTTTGATACAGTAGCCACTAGCCATGTGGGCCTATTTAAATTTAAATCAATTAAAGATAAACACATTTAAAAATTTAGTTTCTTACTTGCACTAATCATATTTCAAGTGTTGAGTAGCCACTTGGCTAGTGGTGACTAACCTACGGGATAGCACAAATAAGAACCTTTCCCTTATTTCAGAATGTTCTATGGTACAGGACTCATTAAAACTGCTTTATATGATATTAAAACAACTGCACTAGGTTTTTCTTGGTTGATGATTGCAGGGAGAATTGCACAGATTCATAACCATAGATGAAGATTTTAATACATCCTTCTCTGTTAGTAAAAGAGCAAGTGGTGGGAGGGGGAGGGAACCAATAAGGATATGGAGGATTTGAGTAGCACAGTGGCCAACATTACATTACAACTAATGTAATACATTAGATCTAATACATTACAACTAAAACCAGTACAATTCATATCATTTTGAGCATACATTGGAAACCTCAAATTATTGAAATTATGTGCAGTATATTCTTTGACCATAGCAGAATTAAGCTAGAAATTGATAACAGAAAAATAACTAGAAAATCCTCAGATATTTAGAAAACAATCAACATGCTTCTAAATAACCTAGGTGTCAATGAAAAACTCAAAATTAAAACAAGAACATTATTTGAACTGAACATGCAACACATTAAACTGTCGAAGCTTTGCAGTATTTGGAGGGAAGTGCATAGCTCTGACTGTACATATTAGAAAAGAAAGAATGACACTCATCTTTCTAAGCTTCCTTCTAAGCTTCCATCTCAAGAAACTAGAAAGGAAACAGCATATTAGACCTAAAGAAAGTAGAATCTCGCAAATACTAAAAACGAGGACAAAAATTGTAAAAGAGAAAACAGGCAATGATAGAGAAGATCCAGAAGCCTTAAAGTTTGGTTTATTAGTCTAAAATGATTAATAAAATTGATACCCCCGTAAGACTGATTGTTCTCTAATAAACTTAATTGGATTTGTTGCCCAGATAAAAAGAAGTTTCCTTTGAAGCTGTAATTTGCTAAACTTCCATCTAACTCAATTCTCTTCCCATTAGGACAGAGAAAGCCTGCTTTTCACCAGTTCAGTTGAATTATAACGATAAGAGCATAAGCAGGATGACAAGTGCTGAGGGAAAGCGCATCTGTGAACAGGTTGAGAGCGGGGGACGTGACATTTAACACGAAACCTTTTAAGGGTCTCAATTGACATTGTGGAGACAGTGGGACAATGAAGTATTAATTTAATAAAAGAGAAAAAGAACTTCTCTTCCGTGTCACATTTCAAAAAGGTAGGAGAAAATGACCGACATAATGGAGAGATAGATACACTTAGATACCAAGTGTCCATAAGGAGAGGCGCTTATTGAAGACACACATCAGAGGTATGGAGCTCCATAATCACGAAACTCAGTGACTGGGAGCACACAAAGGAATCACACCTGTGGTTGATGTTTTGCTAGCACCGTAGTGATACCACTTGCTAATCAGTGATTCTGAAACTTTAATATGCATGCAGATCATCTGGGGATCTTATTAAAATGCTAATTCAGTAGGTCTGAGTAGATTTGTAACAAATGCATCTCTGTAGTCTGACTTTACAGCAGCTCCCAAGTGATGCTGACACTGCTGGTCCAAGGACCTCACTGAGCAGGAGGATTCCAACTCAGAAGCCAAACTATAGCCCTAACACCAAATCGTGGCAGTGGCTTTCCCCTGGCTTCCACCACAGTGTTGATCCACACAGTGTGGAATTAGCTACTGACATTGGCAATGTGAAAAATGTATAAGCACCTGACGCTTCCCTTGAAAACGGAAGAGCTGGCCAGAGCGGGCCTTCTTCCATGCAGAGCAGCAGTAAGCTGCGGGGGGGGGGGGGGGGGAAGGCTGCCACTTTGGGAAGGCCATGATTTACCCTTTGCCAAACCCCAATTCCATCACTCTGACTCCTTGCTCACGAGCTTCCCACACGTTCATCTGCCTTCCTAATCCCATCAGTCCAGGCCTCTCATCCTTGGCTAAATATTGGTATCACCTGGGAGCTTTGAGCAGCACTGATACCTAGGTCTCACCCCCCAAAATCCTCATACCATTGATTTGGAGTGAGGCTTGGTATTTTTTTTTTTAATCATCACCTGAGGATATGTTTATTGACTTTTAGAGAGAGAGGACGGGAGAGCAAAACATCGCAATGTGAGAGAGCAACATTGATCAGATGCCTCCAGTACAAACCCAGACCAGGCATCAAACTCAAAACCTAGGTGTGTGCCCTGACTGGAAACTGAACCCAGCATCTTATGGTATATGGGATGACACTCCAACCAACTGAGCCACCTGGCCAGGGCTAAGCTTGGGCAATTTAAAAGCTCCCAGGTGATTCCAATGTGTAGCCATTGTGAAAAAATTGCTGTTTAAATTAATTTTGTGAGCACTCCAGCATGATTCTCAGGGCCCATCCTCAGAGATTCTGACTCAGGAAAGGTCAGGACCACCCACATCCTAGTATTTATAGGACCTGAGAGGCAAAAAGAAACCTGCTAGCTCCTAGCCTTCCCCCTTCTCCTCCCTCCCTCCACCCCTTCCCTATTCTGTCTTTCACACAAAGGATCTTCTGTGGATAGGCACACATACCAAGACCTGTCCTTACACTTCTTCAAATGTCCACCTGTTGGTGATCCCTTAGACTTACTGGTAAATATATGCAAAATGACTGCAAGATCTGCTCTCAGGAAAACTGACCAGGGGAAGACTATGCGGATGGGAAAGGCAGCATGAGGCCAGTTGGGAAGGGAATTCTGGTATCCCAATGGGGTGTTTTCTGACACCGATCAATTTTTTGAGACCAGTTGGGTGTCATACAACTCAATTCAATTCTGACATTAGGTACCCATGGTTAGCATAGACCTACAGCTTCAGCTGCAAGTCTCAGGCCACCCAAACTTCTGACCAGCCCCTATAAATTGGGTGTTCCCATAACCCCCTCTTCAGGTTAGAGAATTTTCTAAAATGGCTCACAGGACTTAGAAAGGTATCTAAGTTTACTGGTTTATTATAAAGGATAAAAAAGAATAGTGGTTGAAGAGGTAAGTAGGCGAGGCCTGGAGGGTCCTGAATGCCAGAGCTTCTGTCCCTGGTGTTGGGGTGGGCCACCCTCTCAGCAAGATGTATTCAACCCAAAAACATTGACTGCTGTTGTTCAAGTTACACCCTCCCTCCCTGGAGGTTGATGGTGGGGGCTGAAATCACTTGGTCCATCCAGAGGCTATCTAGGGGCCCTACCATAGTCACCTTAGTAGCATAGACTCAGATGTGATGAAAGGGATTTATTATAAACTAGGGGCCCGGTGCACAAAATTCATGCACGGGTAGGTGGGGGTGGGGGAGGGCAGGTGGGGAGGTCCCTCAGCCGGACCTGCACCCTCTCCAATTTGGGAGCCCTCAGGAGGTGTGCTACTGATGGCTTGGGCCCACTCCACATGGTTCTCTGCTTTCTGCCAGGCCTGTCGGCTCCACACCACGGGGATGGGCAAGCAGGCCCTGCTAGGTGCTGCCTGAGATCTGATTGCCTGCTGTGCTCCCATTGCCAGAGTAACGCTGCCAGTGTCCTGCCCCACCACTATGGGTGCCACCATTTTTGTCTCAGAGGGATGGTTAATTTGCATATTACTCTTTTATTAGATAGGATAATGTAGAACACTCCTATCTCTAAGAAAAATCCAAGGGTTTGGGGAGCGCTTTGCCAGGAATTAGAGACAAAGACCCAATGTATTTTTTATGAAACCCAACCTGGGTACCCTGGCATTGGGGAGGCCATGTTTTCAGATGAGCTTGCCCATGAAGAATGTGTAGGTGAAGGAGGGCTGCCCAAAGAGGCCATGATGACCCAAGGAATGGGCCCCTTTGCCCAAACCTAAGGATGTTCTCAGAGTAGGTCTGGGATGGCCTGAGAGTCTCATTCACAGTTTCCCCAGCTGATTCGGAGGCAGATGGTCCACAGGATACAGAGGCTTCTATGGCTTATCTAGGCTGCCCCCAAAAGACTGCAATGATTGGTTAGTGATGCCTGCCATGTCACCACGCTGCTGCTGCTATACATCAGAAGCCACCATCCATCTCTATACTTCCATCTCCTTCTTTATTTTGTTCTTTTCTGCCTCTTAATTAGGCTATCATTTCAGCCACATCTGGGATAGCTGCCATTTCTGCACTATAGCTACTGACATTTGTGAACACCTTCGTGTTAGGTCTCCCCAAAAGAAAGGTTGATTGTTTTTCTAAACCTACCTAATTTTAGAACTTGAGAAAGTCATCCCTTACAGTGTTCCTCTCCATCAACAACACAACCAAACTCCAAAGCAGAGGCAACGAAGCCCCATCCCTTCACCAAGGGAGAATCTAAGGCTGCCCTTCACCTCTTCTCCCCAAGTGAGAACAGCTCTCTACCCACTTTCTTCAGTTACCTTGTTCTCTTTCCTTTGTTGCTAACATCAGGGCCCTGGGAGATCCTCACACACGCAGGACCCACTGGCTGTGTCCTGGTGATTCTGTGTTCTCCGGATGGACCTGTGGTTCTGGGAAATCACTCTCTTCTCCTTTCCCTTGTTCTCTGAAATCCTATCAGCAGGGGGTCAGTCCCAGACTAAGAGGTACTTCCTTTTTCTGGGGTTGATTGGTTAAATGTGAGAAAGGTCACATTTACATCCTAAGATTGGAACGTTCCAGAAGTCACCACAAACCTCCAGAAGCATGGTTTGCTCTCTGATTTCCTCCACTCTTTCCCCTCTGTCTTGTGTTTATTGTTTTTTTAATACTAGAAACCAGCCTTTTTTATCTCCCAGGTACTACTTACTACAGGCAATGGAACCTTAGTACAGCAACATCACGTTCAAACAGTCCCTGGAAGCCCCCCATGTATTCTGGAAGTGAACTCTGATTTTGTCACTGCCCTGAGTGGTGGCCAGAAATTATATGGTATCATTTACAATGCAACAACCCATCCATATGGCCAGTGGAGAGACTAGGGCCAGGGAGGCAGGGGGGCTTCACCCAGCTAGTGAGTGGAAATATCCCTAATAACTTCTACCACCAGCATGAATTTAAAGGCAAAATGGAAACATATACACATATTGAAATTTCTGAAAAGTGTCTTATTCCAGAAGAGAAAAGGAGCATTTAGCAAAGGAGTGATAAGTATATAAGAAATAAAGTAGTTTATTAGTCCATTGGTGAAAGCCTCAGAAAAAATTAAATGCTCAAGTCATAAGGACAGAGCTTGACAATTTTTTAAGCCTTATAATTGCCACCTACATCAAGATACAAAACATTATCAGCACCAAGAGGCTTCCCTCGTACTCCAGTGCAATCCGTACTACCTCCATCTTAAAGTAACTACCATTTTGACTTCAGTCTAGATATCAGTTTCTCTAGACGTTCTTGAACTTTATATTAATGAAGTCACACAGTCTGCCGTCTTCTGCATCTGCCTTCATTTATTTGTTGCATGTAGCCATAATTGTGGTTTATTGGGCTTTTTTTACTCTAATACAATATTTGAATACATCACCATTTATTTACCCTTTCCACTGTTGATGGATACTTGGTTTTTCCCCCAGCTTTTAACTAGCATAAAGAGTGCTGCTACGAAGACTTCTGTGGGGAATATGTCCCAGTCCCCCAGTGGATGCCTGAAGCTACAGATAGTACCAAGCCCTAAATATACCATGTTTTTTTCCTGTACATACAGACCTATGACAAAGTTTAACTTATAAGTTAGACACAGTAAGAGATTAACAATAATTATTAAAATAAAACAGCAATTATAACAATATCTAATCTAATAAAAGAGTAATATGCAAATTGACCCTCACTCCAAGATACCTAAGCCACGCCCACCAGCCAATCAGAGTGGCTGTGTGCAAACTAACCCAGCCAAGATGGCAGCCAGCAGCCACGGAGCTGGAGTAAGCAGGAGGCTTCCGTCAGGCCAGCTGGGCCTCTGCTCAAAGCAACAATGTTTCAATTATAGAAGATAAATAAACCCCAGAAACCTAATTCCAGCCAGCCTCGCTGGGACATTGGGTCAATGGGAGCTATGGGCAGCCTGAGCTGGAATAAGCAGGAGGCTTGCCCCAGTGATGGAGGAAGCTAAGGTTCCTGTCTGCCTCCATTCATGGCAACAAAGTTTCAATTATAGAAGATAAATAAACCTCAGTTACCTGCCTCCCGCCTTGGGCTCAAGGAAGCACTGGGAGCCTGGATTGTCAGGGGCAACCTGACCAGGGCTCTGGTTAAAGCAACAAAGTTTCAACTTTAGAAGTTAAATCCCAGCCAGCCTCCCTGCAAACAGCCATCAGCCCCTCACCCAGGCTGGCCAGGCACACCAGCAGGTGGACATCCCCCGAGGGGTGCCAGACTGCGAGAGGGCACAGGCTGGGCTGAGGGACCCCCCCCAAGTGCACAAATTTTTGTGCACTGGGCCCCTAGTACTATAATAAAGTCAGATGAATGTGCTTTATTTTTTCTCTCTCTGATCACCTAGAGGATGACTAAGTGACTAACGGGAGTGCATACAGCATGAAGACACTGGACAAAGGGTCGGCTTATGTTCTGGATGTGATGTAGGTGGGACAGTTGGAGATGTCACCCTGCTACTCAGAAGGGCATGTAATTTAAAACTTATAAATTGTTTATTTCTATATTTTGCCATTTAATGTTTTCAGGCTGTGGTTGACTATAGGTAACTGAAATGGCTGAAGCAAAACCATAGATAAGGGGGATCTGTTGTACCACAAAGAAAAATGTAAAGATTTAAAGATGACAGCCTCTAAAGTATAAATTCAATGTAATTGAAGAAAAGAAAACATTTCCCTAGAAAGATTATCTTACTTCTATGAGAATCTCTTAAATGGTGAAACTCAGAATGGGATGCTTTCTGCCACTTCAATAACCTCCTGTGCTGAGATGCTTTGTGTGATTGTGTGAGTTCTGACCAAGGCATGTATTCTACAAAGAAAATGCTCCTCCCACAAGCTCTAAACATTTACTCCTGAGTCTAGTATATTAATTCACCATTCCACCACTAGAGGGCAATTACGACTCCACAATACTTGGCTTTTCCAGACCTGAGTCAACATGATTAATCATCCTGAGGCAAAAACAAGAAGCCGGACAGAAAAGGGGAAGAGCATACAGAGACAAAATAAACATCCATAAACTTAAATGTTCTTGGGGTAGAGAGGGCATGAAAAATGTCACCCATAAGTCACTTTACAACTTTTTACCCATCTTTCTCTTTCCAGATTTTAAAAATTAATTCCATGGTCCTCAATTTTTGGAATGACTACCTTACCTTAATATACTGGCACTGGGTCAGGCAGACCTCAGAGGGCATTTTTTCAGCACAGCCAAGAGCTTTGATTAGGGAAGGAGGGACGCTTACAAACCCACAAACCCCAGAGCTCCAAGCAAGCAACAGGGCGTCATTGCACCTCATCTTCCTCCCAAGCAAAATTTCTTCTGATAAAAGCAGTGTTCACTAAAATCAAGGCACTGGTAGTAAGTAAGACTGGCAGCTGTGATACCTCTCCTCGGGCCCCCTCCCTCGCCATCTCCATTCCACTCCCACAAAGTTAAGCAAGATGACAGACAGAGACTTGTTGTTTTTGCAGGGGGAGGAGGAGCAGGGAAATTCGTTATGAAGCTGAGTTGCCTTTAGACTATTTATAATAAATTTCTACTAGAAAAGGACATTTGGCTGACAACCGTTTTCTTCTGCCTCAGCATGACCAAATACAGTAAGAATTCAAAATAAAAACGGAAAAGCCAGGAAGAAGAGCCTACAGCTAGAGCAGTCTGTTTTCGCAGCCCAGGCTAGGGGATGACAAACTTGGGCAGGAGCCTCCTGTGGATTCCTGTCCCCATTCTCTCCTCTCGCTTCTCTGAAGGGCTAAGAAGCCTGCACTGTTAGCCAAGACTCCTTCGTGCTGCAGCTTAATTTTCCTGGCGTAATTTTAAATACAGATCATGTCTACAGTGCAGCAATTAATGGATAGCCTAAAGACTTATTATTTCAAACTAATTGATATGTAGGAAAAGTTTAAATAACACAACAGGGATCGGAGAAATTTTAAATGATGTGTGCACCGTGAATTTAGAATTTCTTTCTGTTGTGCAAGTAGCAAAAATATCTGAATACTGAGGGGATGAGACCAAAATGTAGAGCTGACCTGGAAACCTTTCCCTGTTGATATTCTTGAGCACATGATTGAAAGGGAGAGAGATTCAGACATTTCAGAAATGGGGGGTGGGGGGTCGTTGGGGGAGGTCCCCTCCCACACCCACTCTCACTAATTCTAGGAGATTGTCTCATAGAGAAATGAAGGCTGAGTAGATTTTGATTTGTTTTCTTAGATGAGCAATAAGAAATGGGAAAACAATGCCAGTATTTTCCATTGTAATTCTGTGGACAAATCCCCCCCTTGATTTAAAGTCAAGAGGCCAGGTTTCCATGGCTGCCTTATTCCAGATCACCAGCACTTCCCAACCCAGTTTTCCTCCATCTTCTAAGAAATGTAAGAAATGTGCTGCAATTAATAACATTACTGGCAAAACAGAATAAAGCAAAGCAACCCACCCTTCTAATTCCCCCATCTGCATTCAAGCATTTTATCTGAAGCAAGAGTACTCTTCAAATGGGAGAAAGCAGGAGCCTTTTACTTTAAGGAGGAATTGAGACCCATGATACTAAACAGTTTGTTGCTTATCATAAGCAGATTTCTGCATGTATCCCCTAGTATAAAAACTCAGCTTAAGAGGTTATTTGGGTTGCAGACTTCTTACTATTAGTAAGATCAGTATAAAATGGTATCACATTGTGGTCCTTACTTGTTTTTCCCTGATCAAAAAAGGAGAATGATCATCCTTTCATTTTGTTTATTTGTTATGGCTTTGGTTTTGGCCGCATGTATTTCTTTCTTTTTAAAAAAAATTTTTTTAATTAATTTTTTTATAGACGGGAAGGGAGAGAGATAGAGAGTTAGAAACATCAATGAGAGAGAAACATCGATCAGTGCCTCCTGTACTCCCCTACTGGGGATGTGCCCGCAGCCAAAGTACATGCCCTTGACTGGAATCACACCTGGGACCCTTCAGTCTGCAGGCTGATGCTCTATCCACTGAACCAAACTGGTCAGGGCACCACAGGTATTTCTTAAGTAAAATACTTATTTGTATCTTTTGCTCATTTTTAAATTGGGTAATTTTTCTTGTCTTATTGCTTTATAGCAATTCTTTTTTTCTTGATACTATGCTTTTGTCAGATGTGTGTGTTGTGAACATCTTTGTCCAGTTCATAACTTATTTCTCACTTTACAAAGGTGTCATTTGATTAACAGATTTCTTAATTTCAAGTGGTTAATTTTTGTTTTAATGTTTATTGTTAGCTATTGAGGCTTTTTAAAACAATCCTTATCTAACCCAAGATCTTTAATATATTTAGTTATTAAAAATGTAGTTTTAGTTTATCTGGAGTTTATCTTTGTGCATGTATGTGTTGAGGGAAGGTCTATTTTCATATTTATTTTTATAAATAACCATCTTTTCAAGCTTTATCTATTAAACAATAACTAACTTGGTCAAAAGACCAAGTTCCCATGGCTGCCTTATTCCAAATCACCAGCACTGCCCAACCCTTTTTCCCCACTGATCTGCAATGCCATCATGTTCTTATATCAAAGTTACATGCATGCATGGGCCACCTTTTGGGCTATCTATTCTTATTCCATTGGTCACACTGTTTATTCTGATGTCTACACCAATCTCTTGATTACTATAACTCCACAACACAAGCTGTATATATAAGATTCATCTCCCTATTGCTAATTGGTTCATCCATTTATATCAGTGAAGTGATCAAGGTATGGGAACTGTTAGTAAAGGGCAATGTACTTACTGTGTTTGTTTGAGACAGAAGCATAGGATAATTTATTAATTGGTGAGATGGATCATATTCTTAAAGACAGAGCACTTGGCTTAAAGGCAGACTAATAAGAAAAAATTAATTTTGATTTATTTGAAAAGTATACATTTTGATGGTTAGATATTACATATTTGTTTTAAAGCAGAAGACTTTTTTTTAAACATACGTTACATCCCTGGATTGCTATTATTTTAATGCAAAAGCCCTTTCTCACAGATATCATTATATTTCTGTCATTAAATCCAGTGTGATGACATATTTCCTCTTGTTGAATACATTTGGCTGCCCCTTTGATGGGATCAACTGCTTTTGAATATGCTCACTGTATCATACATTATTCATCTCAATGTTTAGCATAATTTTTCTTTGATAACCTTTCTTCCCCTTACACATTATATAACAAAAACACCAGAGCCAACTGACATTTGAGTTTATTCCTCCATTCCACATGCTCTTGGATGAAGAGGGAAGACAGTGCATCATCACTGTGCTGGGCCTGTTTCAGGCACAGACTGCCTTTTCTCCTATGTATCAATTTCTTCTTCATGGAAATAGTTCCACAGCAGTTTAGACTCCTATTGCATTATATATGACCACTGAGATTAAAGTCTATAAGGACCAAAAGATATCCAAATTCAAATTTACTTGAACTGCTACTTGAATTTAATTTAATGGCCTTTTCAAGGACAGTTAGACCTGTGTAGATTCAGAAGGAATGGGTGTTTATAAATCCAAATATTAGTGTAGGATGATTTATGATAGATCTTCAGCTCAAATAGTTTATCAGCAAGTTAAATAATATCAACATGCATTAGATCCTAGGGCACATCTGTGGGGAAGCATGGGATTTACTTGGTTGGAAAGTCTATAAGGAGGATTCTCTGAAAGGTCAGAGGCCTCTAGGGGAACCCTGCCGAAGGCAGCAGATGTGCCTTGACTTTACCAAACACGTCTGAACCCCCAGGCGGTTTACTGGAATCTTTATGTTTAGACTTCAAAACGTCCTTGTTTTAAAGACACTACAGATATATATGTATTTTCTCTAGAATACTTACCCTGCTGATAGTATCTAGAGGTTAATTTCAGTTCAGGATGTCGCTACAACCTAAATAGGCTGGTGAATGGGGCTGTCTGGTTCCTTGAGCCAAGGCAGTCCCTTAGCCCTCTCTTTCACAGAAATGTGTGTCAGAGTAACCATTCATCCATCGCTCAGGGTCTTCTGGTTAGTCCCTGCACACATCAATCCAAAAACTATAAGGAACCCTCTGTAATTTTTACACTTAAAGTATGCCAGCTAACAAACTCAAACTAAGTTAATGTCTTAGACAGGTAAGTTTTCTGTCTGAGATCTTATATAGAACTATTACAATTAGGCATGTAATAAGGTTTTTCATTATAGCTAGGTCACTGAACTCTGCTGTATCAAGAGATATTTCCAACCTTTACAGTGTTTTATCCTAGTTAGTATACAATTAGACAAAATCATCCTGTTTTTTCAAAAAAATAATTCAGAATTCTTATATTTTTACTTTTCAGTTAATTTGGAATATAAGTAGATGTACTGCAGAGAGCAAGGGGGAATGACATGGATAGGCCCCTGATTAAGTTAAGTGACAGGCACCTTAACTTAAGGTGGAGAAGAACTGGAGTGTAATGATGCCCAGTGCTTCTGGTCTTAGATAATGCCTATTCTGTGACTCCCAGGAGAGATAGTCATGCCCTCCTTGGTGCTACTATTGTACATTGCTTATAACTTTACCTTAGTACTTATGTCAGCATATCAAATTATTGTTTTGTGTTTCACCTTCTCCTTTTGGTCTGGGGAATCCATGAAACCGGGCTGTTTCTCATTCACGTCTTCCTGCCTAACATTAGTCACAGCACTGGGTATATAGAAGGGCACTCAATGAATTTTAAATAATGAATGAATAGCCCTAGAAGTTTCATTCAGTGGATAGAGCAGTGGCTTGTGGCCTGTGGGTTTGATTCCAGTCAAGGGCACATGCCCTGGTTGTGGGCCTGATCCCCAGTGGGGGACATGCAGGAGACATCTAACAAATGACACTCTCTCATCATTGATGTTTCTATCTCTTTCTCCCTCTTCCTTTCTCTCTGAAATATATATAGATAGATAGATAGATAGATAGATAGATAGATAGATAGATAGATAGATAGATAGATAGATATTTAAAAGACATAATTGAAAAAATGAATCAATAAATCAATGAATTTATGAGGGATAGAAGGAAAAAAAGTGAGAAAATGTAGATGAGCCATAAATTAGTGGCATTTTTTTTGCAATTTATTTTTTTCTTCACCTGAGGATATGTTTTTATTGATTTTAGAGAGATATCAGTGTGAGAGAGAAACATTGATTGTTGCCTCTCATATACACCCCAAATGGGGATTGAGTCTACACTCAAGTATGTGCCCTGACTAGGAATAAAACCTGCCTTTTGGCATACGTGACCACACTCAAACCAACTGAGGCCCTCAGCCAGGGCTCAAATTAGTGGCATTTGCTGTATAGTTCAGTACTGCAACTGCTGAGATATGTTCCACAATCTGGGATTAAGATGGCTCTCTGGCTGGCAAGGCTAACTGAGAACCAGAATAGGCGTGGTAGACATAGTAGACTTTCTGTCACCAGTAGCTTTCCTTACAGCCATCATTCCATGTGTAAGTAAGGATGCCTGTGATCTATCAGAAGGGTTTTATTCCCCTAGATTGGGTGATTGGAAGAAATCACCCAAGTTTTTAGAAGCAACCCCAAGGTTATACAGGGGTGAGAAAAAATAAGTTTACAGTTGTTAGTACTCAAAACACGAGTTTGTTTTTATATTATTACCAGGGGCCCAGTGCACAAAATTTGTGCACTGGGGTGGTGGTGGTGGGGGTGTTTCCTCACCCCGGCCTGTGCCCTCTCACAGTTTGGGACCCCTCTGGGGATGTCCACCTGCTGGTGAGCCTGGCCAGACTGGGTGAGGAGCCAATGTCTGTTTGCAGGCTGGTCAAGCTCCCCGGTGGAGACCCTCACCCCAGGAGGTGTGGCAAGCCTAGGTGAGGGGCTAAGGGCAGTTTTCAGGCTGGCCATAGCTCCCACTGACCTTCTGGGCCATCTGCCTGGGAAGCGATAGGATGGTGCTGGCCACCCCATAGGCTTCCCAGGAGGGGGCCTTGGGGTCCCCCGGCTGGTCCTCCCCACACCCCCCAGGCTTTTCCGCTTGGAAAGCCCATTGGGTGGCGCTGGCCACCCCATCGACCTCCCAGAAGGGAGCCGTGGGGTTCCGCAGGCTGGTTCCCCACCCCCCACAAGGCTTCTCTGCCTGGGAGGCCAATCGGGTAGCCAGCGCCACCCCATCGGCCTCGGATGTCCAGGAGGGGTCTCGGGGTCCAGCCGGCTGGTTCCGTGCCCTGGAGGCTTCCGCCTGGGAAGGCATCCTCCGGAGGCCGCAGCTCCAGAGAAGCCGTACACCAGGGCTGCGGCCTCCGCCATCTTGGCTAGGCTAATTTGCATACAGTCACTCTGATTGTCTGGTGGGTGTGGCTTAGGCCATCCCGAAGAAACGGTTAATTTTAATATTATGCTTTTATTAGTTAAGATTTATTAATGACTAGGGGCCTGGTGCATAAAAATTGTGCACTCAGGAGGTCCCTCAGCACTGCCTGTGCCCTCTTGCAGTCTGGGACCCCTCTGGGGATGTCCACCTGCTGGTGTGCCTGGTCAACATGGGTGAGTGGTTGATGGCTGTTTGCAGGCTGACCAAGCGCCCAGTGTGCACCCTCACCCCATTGGGGTGTGGCCAGCCTGGGTGATGGACTGAGGGCCGTTTTCAGGCTGCCCACAGCCCCTTCAGGTTTTGGGTCACAACTGGGGTGCCTGGGCAGCCTGGGTGAGGACCTGAGGGGCGTTTTCAGGCTGCCCACAGTCCCTTCAGGGTTCGAGTCCCTACTGGAGTACCTGGCCAGCCTTAGTGCGGGGCTGATGGCTGTTTTCAGGCTGGCCAAGCCCCCCAAGTGTGGACCCTCACTCCATTGGGGTGTGGCCAGCCTGAGTGATGGGCTGAGGGCTGTTTTCAGGCTGTCCACAGCTCCCATTGACCCAATGTCCCAGCAAGTCTGGCTGGAAGCAGGTTTCTGGGGTTTATTTATCTTCTATAATTGATACTGTTCCTTTAAGTCGAGGCCTAGGCAGGTAACGAAGCCTCTTGTTGGCTTCAGATCATGGCTTCTATAATTGAAAGCATGTTGCCTTAGTAGACTCTAGGCAGGCAGTTTCCTCCATTGCTGGTGCAACGGAAGGCTGCTCTTTGCTTCAGCTCCGAGGCTTCTATAATTGAGACAATGTTGCTAGTATGTTGCCTGGAGCCGGGAGAAGTCGGCTGGCAGACAGTTTACTCCTGCTGCAACGGAAGCCTCTGTTTACTCCAGCTCCGTGACTGCCGGCCTCCATCTTGGCTGGGTTAATTTGCATACAGCTGTTCTGATTGGCTGGTGGGCGTGGCTCTGGTGTCTCGTAGAAATGGTCAATTTCAATATTACTCTTTTATTAGATTAGATTGTATTATTTATTTGTATAACAACTGCCCACTCTATATGCTATGAGATAACTGATTGCAGGTAGAAGCAGGAAGAAAGCTCTGCCTTGTTATCAAAGTAGAGGAAAAGGAATATCTTAAAATTGATTTGCATAATAATTGTAGTCACCCATTCCTGTCCTTTCAAGGGTAACTTCATTAGAGCCATACACTATAGATTCTGTATATTCTTTGATCCAGTTATAACAATGGAAGAAAGGGAATTTTTTCCTTTTTGCATTTTCCTTGTAAAAGAGAAATAGTTCAAGATTGATGGAAAGTAATAATGCCCCAGGGTTTCATAACACCAGCTCTTTTTCTCTTACAGCTATAAAGTACCTATAAAGTACTCGAGATTTATTGTTAAGATTATTTTCTAACTCTATATCTAGAATAACCAAATAGGTCCCAAGCAACTTTGAGGCCATCTTTATGGTATAAAAATCGGTTAATAAAAATGAATCATAAATAGGAGAAACACTCCTGATGTCTACATGTATATTCATTATTCCCCTAACTTTAATGTAAATCCTGCAACACAGATTATATGTGTGAGAATGTATTGTAAAGATAATACTAACTGCTGTAACAAGCAACATCACAATGCCATTGATTTCATATAATAGAATTCTACTTATTTTTCATATAACAGTTCATTGTGGGTGTTTCTGCTTGATGGACAGCATGGGTCTTAAATAATCCCTATTCTGTGACTCCACGGAGAGGTAGTCATTCAGAAATTCAGAAAACCAAGTTCTTTCCATAATGGGGCTCTATCTTCTTCCAGGACCTTTCTGGAAAACAGAATGAGATGGTAGAGATGCCCCATATGCCTCTGAAAGCCCTGCACTGACATTTTATTGGCAAGAAATGGCCAGATGGCCAGCCCTGTGTGCAGTGAGGAGGGTTGTAAAGCATTGCCCTTGTCTCGCAGTTGCTATCTAGGCACAGCAGACACCATGAAAGGGTGAATGCAAATTTGGGGGATAACTAGTCATTTTCTGCAATGTAGGCCAACATAATGGCATTTAAATCTGCTGTATCAGTGGTCCTGTGAAATTAGTATCAAGTACTCTAAATTGACTCCCCCCTGACCCCTATAGGAACCCACAGGTAAAGTCAGTAGAGTAAACCCTTTGTGTTCCAAGTCACCTCCGCTGACCTCTTGGAGAAAAGGCATCTGCCAGCAGAAGGGTCTGCCTAAGGAGTATAAAGGAGCAATTCAGGAAAAGCACCCTGCAGTGAGGTTGACCCGACTTCCCTTTCCAAGCCCTGTGGGTCAGCGTGCTCACATCACCACACCTTGATAATGAGGAACTGGGAAAATAGGAAGACTGAATTATTTAGCAAGTGCCTTCCAGAGGAGCTGCCTGGAAGAGGGTCGGGAGCTTATCCCCAGTTTAAGTAAAGTGTCTGCCTCCTTCCCAGGGATGAGTTCATAACTTGCTAAAGGTTCAGGACACCAACACAATGTGGTAATGTCTCCATTCAGGCAGCAAAGATGATGGAGTCCAGTCCCTGAGTGGGGAGATCTTTTATGTTGGTATCTACCAAGTCCAAAGACAAACACATTACTGAGGTAGTTCAGAAGTTGCAAATCGACTTTTTATTTATTTACGCGTGCATTTGTTTGTTTGTTTGTTTGTTTATTTATTTATTTATTTATTCGTTCATTCATCTGTTTGTTTATTTATTTAAATCCTCACCTGAGGAAATGTTTTACTAATTTTAGAAAGAGAGAGAAAAGAAAAATCGATATAGGAGTGAAACATATATCAGTTGCCTCCCAGACATGCCCCACCGGCGTTTAAACCCTCAACCTAGTTACGGGTCCTGACAGGGAATCGCAACCCTCCTGTGCACTCCAACCAGGGCCACTCCAACCAGGGCCTGGTGCCTACTTTTAATTTCTAATGTAGATGACATCACTGACAAACCAGAAGTTTCAACATGAGAATCCAGATTGCTAGCTTAAAAAAAAAAATCAGAATAGGTGGCAACTGGGACATACATGTGGCAGCAATCTAGTTGGCATGACTGGGTGTCTGCTCTTAGTAACAGAGACACGCCCTCTGCAAGCAGTACAGTTCCGGTCTGGTCCCGGTCATTCATTTACCTTTCCACCTAGCTCTATTCAGTTTGCTGTCTCTGAAAACCTCAGTCCTAGTGACCAACTTCACCTTGGGTGGAGAATTCGGGCATGGCAATCAGACTTCACAAAATCCCCTTGAGGCCAAGAGAACTATTGTCTACTTGCCTCTCAGATCCCGTTGTAAATGGCCAACCAAAAACCACAGCAATTTAAGCAGAAGACTAAACATGGTATTTAGGAGGAGTGACTATGTAATTAGGAAATTCTCACTCCCTAAGCATCAAAATCAATTATCTTGATAAAGTCCTAGTACAGCTAACCACTCTTGAAATATACATTTATAAAAAGAGAAAGAAAAACCAAAACTAATTTTAGGTGGCCAGGAGAAGGGCGTTCTCCAGGGACAGGGCTGAGTTCATTCTAGGACATTTGTCAGCCTGTCTCTAGTGTTTTAAATGTGATTCACAGGCTTTAAGTCAAGAAAGAGCTGTTGTTGCTTGAGCTCAAGTTGGGTAATTATGAATGCTTGGGAAGTCTTAAAGGAGTTAGGACAAAGGTGTGTGTGGATAAGGAGACTCTGGTTTGAAAGGAGACCCATGCAAGGATGGGATCCCGTGGAATAAGTCTTCATAGACCACTCCTGGCATATGTGAAAGGATCCCAGCTAACTTCCCAAGGAGGATGTTTCCCTCGGACTCCCATTCATCTGAGATGGTTTCAGGCACCATCTGCACTATAGACATTTTCTTCTAATATGACTCAGTATAGAAATTGAACTCATAATGTAAGTTCAGTTCTTCCCTGCTGGTGGCATTCCACTTGAGTAAAAAGAAATACGCACTTCACCTAAAAACAATCAGCTTTTGAATGACCTTTTATTTCAATCGGCTTAAAGCTTTTTATTGATTTGTTTCGGGTTTATGTGGCTGAGAGAATGGGGTTCTTCTGTGTTGTCTGTCTTAGCCTCTCCCCAGTGGACAGAAATTGCCCTTTGCTTTCATGTCCTTACTCCCCACAGTGCAACTAAATCAGGAGCCTCAAACTGGCGACTTGCAGGCTAAATTGAGCCTTTTATTTGACTCTTGGTACATGTTAACATTTTGGAATTTGAGTGTTTTAAACATGAAATACAACTCCAACTGGCTACAGTTCTCAGTATTTCTCTATTCCCTTATAGCAAATCTGATTTGCAGATTTATGTTGTTTCTTGGGCCCCATAGGTATTTCCATTTAGAATTCTGAAATTAATGCCCATGTATTAAATTGGTTAATACATGAAAAGTCCTAAGAACAGTGCCTGCCACATTTTAAGCACTCAGTAAACTGTAATTATTACCATCATTTTATCACCACCATTAATTTTATAGTTTTATATTTCCCTGCACTTTTGTAGCAATATTTACTAGATTGGTTCCAGCCCAAGAGATTTGTAGTTTCTCTTTTAAATTAGGATATTCTCATTTCTCCAGTTTTCCATTGACTTGTCCTTTCTTATAGTATCTGATTCTTTACAGAAACGATCTGAATAAATTGGACTACACTTAATGGCAAACAGGAAAACAGCCAGCTGACCACATAAACAGATCCTAGACTGAATTACATAGGGAACAGTGAAGAGCCAGTGTCTTCCAAGCATGACAGAAGCAAATAGAAAAAGCCCAGTGAAGGCTGCTGAGAAATAGACCAGGCTAAATGCAGCTGGGTGAACAAAATGGTTTTCCATGGGCTTGTACGTGATTGTTAAAGGGAGTGCATGGCATTAAGACCCTACACCATGGAACCCTCCTCATCACTTTCTGAAAGCAACTTGGAAATTCTAGACAGGCAAGAAAAATACAGTAGACTTGTTATTCTTCCCTCAACACACAGATGAATACCGGATTACCGAATCTTTACCAATCCTATTTTTACAGAGTGAGGGATTGGCCTGAAATGGTGAGAATGGGGTAAGCGTATGGTGGTCAGGTCTTGATCCTGCACTAGACCACTTGAGTACTAGGCTTTCGTTTCTGTATTTAAAGAATGATGGTTAATAATGTACTGATGGTTAATAATTCACTCAAGGTTATAAAACAAGTCTTAGTTTCCTTAGTTCCCAGAGCCTAGGTCTTCAAAAATTTTATTATCTTTTCAAATACACTAATAACTTTCAGTCTGACTAGGTGTCTCTGAACTGTGAGTAATCATTTTGGTAAATCTAAATTATTTTCTTCATTCACAATCACTTTTATTCCCAGCCTCATAGGTCCCAGCTGAGTCTTCCTACAGAAAGCACCTAACTACAAATAAATCCCTAGGCCTTAACAGAAGCCACCCATAGCGGGAGAGGACTTCAGTGCTGACACAAAAATCTCAAGGCCTGGAACATGCACATTAGCTGGGATAACGCGGGTTACCAAGTAGCATAATTACTGCCTTACATCCTAGTGTAATTTGCTTTTAGATGCTGAATGGTTATGTATATAAGGCATCAAGAGTCTGGCTTCTGGGACGTGGCAAGTTCATTCCACGTCAAGGCCACAGAATTTCATGCACACTTTTGAGAGAAATTCTGGGCGTCATGAGGGAAATGCTACAAGAACACTGCAAAACAAACACAAATTTCGTTGGTATAAAACAAGTAATGAATCTTTATTTAGTTCACCAGTTTGCAGGGTTCAGCTGATCTAGGCTGGCCTTAGCCAGGGTTGCTCACACATCTATGGTTATAGATCAGGTTGGTGACTCTACCAATCTCAGCTGCACTTGCTTACATGTCTGGGTGCTTACATCTTAGGTTTATACTAAGTAAAAGGAAAAGGTTTGACTATATAATTTCTAAAATCTCTTTTCAAAACTACTGACTCTTGGAGGGAGTTGTGTATATTAAAGGTAAAATGTGAGATACATTTTAAGAATCAGAGTAGGTATAAATTATGAGTGAAGTGAGGAAATTGAAGCATTTCAAGGGATGTGTATTAGGGGAAGGACAGTGAAAAAGAAATGGGGATGGAGCTAGGGCAGAAGCCACAGGAATCTATATTCTTTGTTGAATTAAGAGCAAATTTCCTCTATAGGTAGTTTTCTGGAGAATCTGAATGCAAAGAGGAGTTTATACATAGGAGATATGTCACAATGCATTTGGCTTTTGACCTGAAATAAAAATTTTTAATATATATTTTATTGATTTTTTACAGAGAAGGAGGGAGAAGAATAGAGAGCTAGAAACATCAATGAGAGAGAAACATCGATCAGCTGCCTCCTGCACACTCTCCACTGGGGATGTGTTTGTAACAAAGGTACATACTCTTGGCCGGAATCGAACCTGGGACCCTTGAGTCCACAAGCTGACACTCTATCCGCTAAGCCAAACCGGTTAGGGCTTGAAATAAAATTTTAAAAGCATGTTCTTGTCACTCTGGAAGGATTTTAAGTTTTTCATTCTCCACAGCATCAAACATCAGGCCTTGCACGTATTAAGGTGTTCAAAGATAATTTATGTTGATAAATACTTCAAAATTGCCAACAATCCAGAATGTAGGACAAAAGGAGAGATCTAACAAGTACCATAATTGTGTTGCATTGACCAGATAACAACTCAAATGACATAATTGGAAAGAACGAAGCCCATTTAATAGACAAAGTTCCAGATGTTTTCAGCTGCAAATTCTTTCCCCCCTCTTTTTTTAGAAAGAAAGTTTTAAAAATTAACTAATAAGCAAAAACAGTATGCTAATTACTTAATATGCATGACCTCATTTAAACAACAACTAGTGGAAACTGGCATTATTATCCCCATTTTATATATGAGGTGATTTAAATTCCAAGAAGTTAAATAAGCTGCCAAGGTCAAAGCTGGTAAAATACAAATACCTTGTATAGAGAGAGAATCTTACCCATCCCTCAGTGAATTATCCACTTATGTAAATCTGTGGCAACAGTTTAATTTTTGATTGCATTCCTAGCCGTTTGCAGCAGGCTAATTAGTATTTATTTAAAAAATGAAAATTAATATCATTTTCAAGCAAATATATTTATTCAGGAAAAGTCTGCTAAAAATATAGGCATATCCCACACTCTAGCACTTGATTAAAAGTATCAGGAATGTGCCCTAACTGGTTTGGCTCAATGGATTGAGTGTTGGCCTGCGGACTGAAGGGTCCCAAGTTCAATTTCGGCCAAGGGCACATGCCTGGGTTGTGGGCTTGATCCCCATTGGGGGGGCATGCAGGAGGCAGCCAATCAATGATTCTCTCTCATCATTGATGTTTCTATCTCCCTCTCCTTTCCTCTCTAAAATCAATAAAATATATTTAAAAAATAAATAAAATAAAAAGGTGGTCTTCAAAAAAAAAAAAGTATCAGGAATGTAATCTATTATTTTTCTACATTGGCAGCACTACCCAAATTATTTCTGTTTAGGTATGGAGTATTTTTTATTTTGCCCTAGAAATTCAGTGATCGCCATTTTCTTTATATTCCTGTTGCCATTGGCAACCTTGAATTACAAGGTTGAACAAATGCTGCATTTTACTTGAGTGGTTTGTAATTTTGAACTTCAAGTTCACATTCAGTGGGAATTGTTTATCTATAGGGTTCACTGCTGCCTTAGGTTATAGAGAACCCCAACAGTCGGAATTTGCTGTGCTTCTGCTGGGACTTAATGAGTTTCATCATTTTTTTGTCAGTGTTTGCTTTGATTTATTGACACTGGACACCCATTCACAATGGTAATGTGAATTGGAAACCACTCATTCGTGGTGCCAGTTCGGCTTTCTGATCCCTGGTTGCTGACACTGTTCCTCCCATCAGCCCTTCAAATCTCCAGGTTCCTTTCCTTGTCCCCAAGATTATGGACTGGGATTTGTAATCCCCATTTCACTTGTGGATAC
Source organism: Murina feae (assembly GCA_004026665.1). Classification (NCBI taxonomy): domain Eukaryota; kingdom Metazoa; phylum Chordata; class Mammalia; order Chiroptera; family Vespertilionidae; genus Murina; species Murina feae. The sequence continues at coordinate 26,082 of PVJC01001817.1, forward strand.
TCCTGTCTGTCTGCAGGGCCTTCAGGGTCAGCACTCCAACACTCAGACTTCTTAGGCCTTTCCCCACCCTTTTATCAGCCAGCTCACCAAAGAGAATCTACTTGCTGTCCCGGGGCCTTGTAACTCTGCATTCCTTCGTCATCCCTGTGACTCAGGGATTTCTTCTTCTCACATTAAAACTCAGCTATACGTTTAAATAAATATATATGTTCTGTCTTATTCAGCATTTCCTTGTGTTTGGAGTAGAAGACAAAATTTGCCACTCTGCCATTTTGACTCAAACTCACATTGCAATTTAGAAGCAAACAAACGAAACCTGGACGGGCTGGGATATATAATGTAGTTCCATTTTCCCACATGCTATTTTCCAACAATCCTCGGGTAACGTGACCAATCTAATTCTGTAATTTTTATATGATCTTGTTATTTCTGTTCTTGGTTGAAATAGAAATTCTCCAGATTATTCTAAAAATAAGGTGAGGTTTTGCAAGGTTGCTCAGGCTAATATTGAAACCACCCATTCTATATATATGTACGTTTTTAAAAAATACATTTTTATTGATTTCAGAGAGAGAGAAAGACAGATAGAAACATCAATGATGAGAGAGAATCCATTGAACGGCTGCCTCCTGCAAGCCCCCTTCCTGGGGACTGAGCCCGCAACCTGGGCATGTGTCCCTGACCAGAGTTGAACCCGGGACCTCCAGTCTTCAGGCTGATGCTCTATCCACTGAGCCAAACCAGCTAGGACTCTATATATGCACTTTTTAATGCTTTTGCCATTGTTATTAATAACCTCTTAACTAATTGATGATGTTGAGGTTAAAATACCATAGTCCCTGCAGTAATTTTTCATAATTGGGGATGGGGGTATCTAGACTACATTCAGTCTTTTGCATTTAAAATATATATTTTAGATTTTGTTTTTAATTTAGAATACTATTTTCATGATAAAAATAAAATAACTAAATTACCAATAATTACATTACCATCAAAACAAGAAGTCAAAAAATGAAAGTACTCACAATTCCAAAACAGTTTATATCTCAGTATTTCCTTTCAAATTAATTCTGTATTCTTAGAAAATATTTTCATAGTGATAATCACGGTACATACACAACTGTATGTAGAGTGTTAATGTACCACAGCAACATAATCATTTTTTCTTGTTTTCAAAACCATGTTTTGGTTTACATTTAGTGACGCATTGTATTTCATTAAGTGGAAGCCTTGTATTTTATGTTACAGAAACTCTAAATTTTATTGATGTTTTTGTTGTTGTTTGTTTGTTAGTCTTGTTATTTTCCCTGATCTTTGGCAGTAAATTTAAACATATTTTGAGCAAGATAATTATAGTACCATTTTACCATCCCCATTTCCCAAGGGCCAGAGAGATACTTGTAAAATAGTTAAGAGACTGTGAGGAATTAAAATTTAAAAAATACACAATGCTCCCAGAGAAGGAAATAAGCAAAATAATATAAAATGTTTAATGAGAAAACAAACGGAAGCAAATGAGCCTATGTGTATATTAAAGGTAACAACTACACAAAGAATATCATTATTTCTAGTGAGTCTTAGCAGAGTAATATCATTGTGCATCCTTAGTGAGATGTAGTCTGTTGTGGGGGAAGGGAAAGAACCTGTAAAAAGCCTTAAGCCTCACATGGCTGTTTTATTGGTAGGTTATAACACTAAAACTGTTCTGGACATTGCAAGGTAAAGCAAATAAGTATGTTAATGCTATTAAAAAGCAAATATACATAATTAATTACAAAATAAAAAAGATACACACATATAAAATTAAAGAAGTTAAGAAAAATATTTATGCAGTAATATTTAAATTTGAAAAAGTAATATGCTAATATTTTTCAAAATATACATCCTAACTGTCCACTGAGTTGGTCCAAGTGCACTGACAGGCTGGTGCCTGTGAGCGCCTTCAGCACCCAGAGCTTGGCTTATGAAGCTTTCTCCATGGAAGCCTCTTTGAAAAAGAACATGACTCCAGGTTTGAGGCAGAGGAAGTACCAGAGGATGTGAGGCATCTTGTTATACCGAGGAAAGCAAGCAAGGGCTGAAGAATGAAGAGGGAGGAGGCATGTCAAAAGGACCCAGAGGCCTGCCTGAAAGGGCTCCTGCTGACCACACCTGGAACATTTGACCTCAAAAAAGAATAGTAACTGTAAAAAAGAATAAATAAAAATAAAAATCTATTTCCTGTAGTTATTTTCAGAGAGAAAGAAAACGCATTGGCCATCTTTTAAAATAATTATTGCCCCAAGTCCTTACTCAGAAAATGTGTAATTAAAGGAAAATAATTAAATGCTTATTATTCTCTGGTTTCAATTTGTTTCCTTAGAGAAGTGACTTTGATTATATTCCTTTAGTAACTCAGTAACCTGGCTTATTTTGTGTTGATGCCACTTGTGCATTATACTGAGCTGCTCCTTTTTTCCTGTTTGTAAACTAACCTTCATGAGTCACTTTGTTTTCTCCTTCAGTTTCACTTATATTTCTACCTCTAAAAACCTTGCTTAACTGAATCAAATATCTGCTTTACTTCTTAAAGCAGTTGAAAAAATGTCAGAGGCAGAATAACATCCCAAGTATAAAAATCTTTGTCAGTATAGTCATGCAGGTCTGAACACATTTGAACTTGCTTTTCCTTCTTATCTAACAGAGTTTACAGTAACGATGAGTGGCAACATCTTTTGAAAATCAAGTTAACTAAGATAACTTGGAAATTGAATGTGGCTAGTAAAATTGGAGAACTCAGCCTATAATAAAGTGAACTCTGGCAATGCTCTTGTTTATTAATATCTGAGTATAATAAAATAATCTGTCTTAAAAATAGACTTTAGACTGTTCTTTCCTTTTTGTTCATTTTTAAATATATCTTATAAACTTAAGATGAAGCAAGCTCATGGGTGCTAATTTAGAAAAGCTCCAAGGCATATCCTACAAAATCAAATTTCTCCTGAAGATCTATTTATTCTATGGTGATTTCCCCTCAAAAATGTGTTTTGAGGTCACTGTAAGATTTAATCTGACCGAAAACCAGTAAGTTGACCAAGACAAGCCGGGTAAAAGTGAAAGATCGTGTTTATTGAATGCTCTCGGGTGAGGTCCCACGGTCTGGAAGAAACATAAGCCGTGTGAGTCACGCTTACACATGCCTGGCAAGGCTTCTTTATGCTGCTGTTGGACCAATCAGGTTTGTCCACAATAGATTGTGGCGGGGAGCGGGGGGCGGGATTTATGTTTAAGCGGGGAGTTTGTACGACTGCACTTTGGCCATTCTGAAAAATCCCAGATGGCCGTTTATTGTTAAGGAGGGTGTTATCACAGCAGCAATTTGGTCGTTCTGGTAGGTCCCGGTGGCACCATTGTCAGGCAGGATGTTTTAAAGCAGCTGCCCTTTGGCCTTGGGTTGTTTATCCAGCTCAGTGGGTGGGGGCCTGAACGTCCCTATCTGCCCAGCCCCCAGACCTTACAGTCATAGCAATGAAAAGATGAGGGCAGCTGAATTTAGTTATAAGAACTTGATGAAGCTGGACCATGTATGATATGTCTTTGAATTCTCCCACTATATCAGTTAGTATTGCCACATACTGCTGCCTAACAAACAATCCCAAACTCAATGTCACAAAACAATAAGCATTTACTAAACTTATGAGTCTATGAACTGGCCGGGCAGTTCTTCCATTCAGGGCCAGGTTCAGCTGATCTCAGTATCCATGCTTAGCCTGTGTTTAGCTAGTGGGTTTGACTTTCATGTCTGAATGTCAGTTGAAATGATAGAGAGAAGTATAACTGAGTCACGTGTCTCATCCTCTAGCAGGTTAGCCTGAACTTCTTCACATGATGCCAAGTAAGCTTCCAACAGTGAGAGCAGAAACACACAAGCCTCTGGAGGTCTAGGCTCACAGCTGCATACTGTCACTGCATTCAACTGAATAAAGTAAATCACAAGGCATCCCCAGATTCTAGGAGATGAACAGTACACTCCACTCTTCTTTAAAAAAATATTTTTGTTGATTTCAGAGAGGAAGGGAGAGAGAGAAAGAGATAGAAACATCAATGATGAGAGGGAATCATTGATCGGCTGCCTCCTGCACACCTCCTACCAAGGATGAAGCTAGCAACCCAGGCATGTGCCCTGACCAGGAATTGAACCATTCCCTTCTGGCCTATAGGTTGACACTCAACCACTGAAGCACACAAGCTGGGCTACATTTCACTCTTGATTAGAGACACTGCAAAGGCCATGACTACAAGGAGGGGTGAAGAATTGTTGTCACTTATGCAATGTATCTACTGTTCCCACAGAGACTGAACCTTGAGTTGCACAGTGTAGAAACTCAAATTTGAGTACATGAACCATAATATGGCAGTTCAATGAGATGACCCTGAGCCCCAGCAGAGGGATGATTAAGAGCAAGCTCTGATGTCCAGTGGACCCTCTAAAGTTCAGGATTGTGTGGAAGGAAAATTAGGAGGAATCCAAACTGAAATTCCACAGTTGGAGCCACTTTCTTAGTCCTCTGATCTAAGCCCATTAGGAGACAAGTTAGACATTCTACACAAGCCAAATTGGACTCATGAATGTGGATTGAATTGATTGCCAAAAATTTTACAAGTGAGGAGATCTTACTGAAAATTTGGATTTCTGACTTCTCTTAAAAAACAAAAATCTTTCAGGCAGCAACTAGAGCTTCAGACACCCCCTTAGACTGAGAATATCCTCACCACTCCTACTTCCTTGCACACAACCTGCTCCCCTTTTTTCATGACTTGCCTTTCCCCATAAATATCTGTTTGCAACACTTGGGCCGGAATAACCCTAGATTTCTGACAGCTGAGCTTTTGTGGAATAGAGCCAGACTTTGTTCAGCAATACTTTTCATGTTTCTTAGAATGAGTAAGAATTTTATTTATAAGAAGAAAAAATAAGTGAAAAGCAGTGATGGAACTTGAAATTTAATAATAAATGCAGTTTTGTAATTAACTCATTAATAAATGAGTTTTTAAAGAGTGAAACATATGGCATTTGATATGTTAAATTAAATTTACTTAATATGTTAAAATATTTTAACTTATTAAAATAGTTTAGAATACAATAAAATCTACTACTAATCCATGAAAACAGAAAGAATCCACTGAAGTTATAATTTAGCTACAGCTAGGTCAGTTATAAAAATTATATAAAATAATTATTAAAATTAGATTCTTATTATTATTTTAATACTGTTATTTATAATAAGAAATATATGTTTGCTCTTTTTCCAAGTTCTTGGTATAGAGCTCCTCCTAAAACCCTTGGAATTTCATAATTGATGATCAAGATTAAAGTGTCTTTTGTTATGTTAATGAGGTGACTGTTGTAAAACACTAGGGATGGGGGGTGGATTTGGTTTCCAGGGGACCCAACCACATGATTAGAGGTTTGGAATTTTAAGTCCCACATTCAGACCTTCTGGGAGAGGAGAAGGTCTGGAGGTGTTGTTCAAAAGCCAATGGCTTATTTCACTTAGTATAATACATTCTAGGTTAGCAGTTCTTGACTTTCACAGGGGTCGCCTAAATACATCCTGCATATCAGATATTTACATTATGATTCATAACAGTAGCAACATTACAGTTATGAAGTAGCAACGAAAATTATTTTATGATTCGGGGTCACCACAACCTGAGGAACTGTATTAAAGGGTCACGGCATTAGGAAGGTTGAGAACCACTGCTCTAGGTCCCATCCATGTTGTTGCAAATGTTAAGGTTTCACTCCTTTTTATGGCCAAGTAATGTTCCATTGTATACCTATACCCCACCTTCTTTATCCAGTTTTCTATTGGTGGGCATTTGGTTGCTGCTATATTTGGCTACTGTAAATAATGCTGCAGTGAACATAGGGGTGCATATATTCTTTGGAATTGGTGTTTCGGGTTTTTCCAGACATATATCCAGACGTGACATTGCTGGGTCATAAGGTAGTTCTATTTTTAATTTTTTGAAGGACCTCCATTCTGTTTTCCATAGTAACTGCATTGATTTGCAATGCCACCAACAGTGCACGAGGGGTCCCTTTTCTCCACATCCTTGCCAGCACTTGTTATTTGTGATTTATTGATGATAGCCATTCTGACAGATGTGAGGTGGTATCTCACTGTGGCTTTAACTGAATAAACAAGTCAGAAAAAGATAAATACCATCCTATTTCACTTAGATGTGAAAATAAAGAACAAAATAAACAAACAAAACAGAAAAAGACTGATAGATACAGAGAATAAACTGCTGGTTGCCAGAGGGAGGAGGTTGGGAGGGCTGGGTAGAAAAGGAGCAGGGATGAAAAAATACCAAATTGGTATTTACAAAATAGTTATGGGGATATAAAGTACAGCGTAGGGAATATAGTCAATAATATTGTAATAACTATGTATGGTGCCAGATGGGTACTAGGATTATCAGAAGGGGATCACTTTGTAAATTATATATACAATCATCTAACCACTCTGCTGTACACCTGAAATTAATAAAATAATATTGAATGTCATCTGCAAATGAAAATAAAAATAAAAGTCAGCAAGTTAAAAAAATCAATTAGACTGTCTAATTACAGCAACAAGGACAGGAACATTGCGGGGGGGGGGGGGGGGGTAACAGATCAGCCAAGGGACTTTGGTGCATGCATTTAAGCATAAATAATGGACACAAAACACTGGGGGGTAGGGGAGGCGGGCGGAAGGGCAGGGGAAAAAAGAGATATATGTACCAATCTTTGTAAAACTTTATGCAATAAAAAAAAAAAATTAAAAAAAAATCAATTCAGTTTAGACAGTGGGTTCATGCTTTCCATAATCAAAGCCTGTACCTGACTTCTCTGAAAAGGAAAGAACCACAATGCTTTTGTTGAATGTGACATCGCTGAACTATAATTATTTCTAGCACAGAGGGCTGCACCAGGAAGCATTTTGTAAAGTATATTCAATAGAATAGCAATTCGTCAAATAGTCCAAGATTTTGCTAGCTTATTGTGATGGTTAGTTTTATATGCCAACTTGGCTAGGCCACAGTACCCAGATATTTAGTAATCAAACATTATTCTTGATGTTTCTGTAAAGGTATACTTTTTGGACGAGATTAACATTTAAGTCAGTAAATTTTGAGTAAAGCAGACTCCCCTCCATAATGTAGGTGAGCTTCATCCTGCTGGAGTCATAAGAATTGCTTAGTGGTGTGGAGGAAAAACCCACGCATTGAAATTGAGTGCAGAACTCTAACGACTAGAATTATAGTATTAAAAAGTTATTAGGAAATGTCAATTTAAGTATGTGTAATTTTCTCACATTTCATGTTTCATTTTTTATATAAATTAAGAAAAGAAACAGCATTATCAAGCAACATGGAGTCTTGTCCATCAATGACCTAAGAGGAATTTACTTCTAGGTCAGGTAGAATATATCTATAGGTGAAGGTCCCCCAGTCTAATCCAACTGAAAACAGAAATCTGCTGTTCCCTGAACCCAGAGCTCCATGCTTTTCTCCCTTTCCTTACATTTTTTGGAAATGAAATTTTAAAGGTACATGTTACTGAATTAAAATTGAGGTGAAATGACGATGAAGTCGGGATAGTAGTAAATGGAAACTGCCAGACACCAGGCTAAGATCTTATTCACACAAAAGAGTATGACAATGTAAAAGCTTGACCTTCTTTTAAATGGTTGGGCACCTGGGAGAGAATTGGCCATTCTCTTCCTGCACGGGAATATCCTGGGCTTCCCCTGACCCTGACCCTGATGGTGGGGATATGTATGAAGGTGCCTTTGCTTATCTCAGCAATGTGACTCTCAGAGCCACATTTTTTTAAATTTATCTTTATTGTTGAAAGTATTACAGATGTCCCCTGTTTCCCCATCACCCCAGTCCTTTCACCACCCCCTTGTCTGTGTCTGGGGATTATGCATAAGCATGTAAATTCTTTGGTTAACCTCTTCCCACCCACCCACCCCTGACTTTCTCTGGCAGATACTCTTCCCACAGTATGTTTCCACCTTGGCTATTAGAATTCAGATTCTAGCACAACATATTCATTAATGCCCCACATTTTTTTTTTTTACTTGCGAAGAGTAGGTGACTTTAAATACTCTGGTCAAGTTATTTTTATCAGTCATTTTTGATGTGAAAAAGAAATTATTCAAATAGATTCACAATCCATTATCTGAAACTTTTAATGCCTGTTATATTTCATAATACATAAATTTTCTGATTTTAGAAAGGTGATATGATACATATACCATAATATTTCAGGGAGTCCTGGGTCACGCTCATAATCAAGCAGATTATATCTACAGTACTGTGCATGAATATTCACATAAAGTAGGATAATTAAGGATTATAAATAGCTCTATATCAGTTAATGTCAATGAATTTGCTATAAATTTACAAAAAAAAGAAGACTTTGGGGATTTTAGAATTGCAGATAAGCAATTATGAATCTATATGACATAACTAAGCTTTGGCAAAACTTCTCAGGCACAGAAGCAAGAGTACAAAGGAGCTGAACTAGAGGATGTTCTCAAGCTGCAGGCACCATCCAAAATGGAATGAATAAAGGCAATCAAGACACCAAGAGGCAGGTGCCCTGAGCACTGTCTTCACCGTAGGGGTCAGGGGTCAGGGGCCCAGGGGCTGCACTGAAGCTGCAGATGAAGAACGTGCAGCCAAGGATCAAGACAAAAAGTAAAACTGGGAGCTGAGCCAGAAAGGTAATCAGAGTGTCCAGTGAGAACCAGCAGCATTAGCATCACCCGGGAGCCCTGAGAAAGGCCAGCTCTTGGGCCCCACCCAGATGTCCTGAATCAGAATAAAAAACTAAGGCCCCAAGTGATTTGCACCTTAAAGTTTGAGAAGCAGGACCATAAATTCCTTACAGGTTTTTAAGGACACATCTTAAGAAAAGCTGCCTCATTGCTCCTCAGAAGCAAAAAAGCACTTAGTCTTCTACATCCTTTCTAAGATGATGGTCCCCCACTTACCATTCAATAAGCTACAAGAATTTTATTTAACTGTCTGGGTTTAGATGTGGCTCTGCTGTGCGGAGTGACTCCCACCTCTGGCCCTGCCCTTCACTTCAGCTCTCTGAAGACCGGCTTTTGCTTGCTTTATGAGTAGGGCCACGTGTAAGACTGCATTTAAAGGAAGTGTTCTGTGACTTTTGAAAGTCTGAAAAGCCTCCTGAGGATCAAGTATATAAATTAAAAGACAGTTTACACGGTAGCTAAAACAGTTTATGAGGCAAATAGAAATTAGATGGAAAAGAAATAAAATGAAGAGAAGATAAAAGAAGTCAAAATAGACGTTAAAGTAGGTTACAGGAATATGTTTGGTGTGTAGAAATGCATCCAGCTCCTCTTTACAGGCTCAGCTTCCCAGCCTCTGAGTGAGGCCGCACTTCTTAAAGCCCTCACCTTGATCCTCTCTACGTTCCAGTCCAATTCTTCATTGTTCTTCCCAGCTTCATTCATGGCTGACCTTGGCACTCCCAGCTATCAGTAGCTTCCAACCCCTACATTTAAGAACTTCAGATCATTGTTTATTACTTTTTAAAATTATATATTTTTATTGATTTCAGAGAGGAAGAGAGAGGGAGAGAGATAGAAACAGCAATGATGAGAGAGAATCATCGATCGGCTGCCTCCTGCACTCCCCCTACGGGTAACTGAGCCCACAGCACAGGCATGTGCCCTGAATGAAAATTGAACCATGACCTTCTGGTTCATAGGTCAATGCTCAACCACCGAGCCATGCTGGCCTGGATACTTCTCTAAACTTTTTCAGAAGATTCATCCGTGTGTGTGTGTGTGTGTGTGTGTGTGTGTGTGTATTTATATCACTGCAGGTAGCCCTATTCTGAACTTGACTTTCAGCTATGGAAACATGGCATGTTGAACTAAACTCTGTTTTACATCTTTTCAATAGGTAACCTCTGGATAATATTAAAATTAACATATCCTCCCCCACCTTTGCACGTGTCGTTCAAGAAGTTTCTACATGGGTGGTTATAGAAACCTGAATGATGTAAAATCACCCTTCCCTCTTGGTGTCTTCCAGCTGCAGGTGGAGCTGGAGCAAGAGTACCAAGACAAGTTCAAAAGACTGCCCCTGGAGATTCTGGAGTTCGTACAGGACGCCATGAAAGGGAAGATCAGTGAGGACAGCAATCACAGCTCTGCCCCTTCCTCCCTGGCCTCCGATGCTGGAAAACTGAACCACAGGCCTCCCTCCAGTGAGGAGCTGGAAGGAGAGCGCCCGGGAAAAGAGTTTGATACTCCTCTGTGAGTGTTCCTGCCAGGCCTTTGGAACATGCATGGCCTCTCAAGCTCCATCAGACTCTCTCTTATTACAAAGATCACTGCCCAGAGCATCTTCCCAAGAAGCATCCCTTAGCCCAAAATCCACACCAAAATGAGAGTTCCAGAAGGATCCAAGCAGACGTCCCCCAGGCCCAGGCGCCATGTGCAATGTGGAAACAAATGCAGGTCTACTAGTGGAGAGTGCATGTATGTGGGATTTTTGTTTCCTTTCCAGTAGTAAACTCAACGCAGGCAACTTCCAGGCTCCATGGACCATCCAATGAAGGACTGTCTTCTTTGAAGAACATCAAGCTCATGTTTTTATTTGAAGCTCTCGTATAAAATATTTGCAAAGTAATAGAAATAGTTTAAGAAATGCATATCATTATTTAACACTATTGAACAACCCACTTTGAATATTGTTTTCCTACCTGCCACTCAACTACCGTATCTTCAATTTAATGTGCATTTTTTGATTGTTTCGTCCTTTGCTTTGCAAGCACTGGTGGCTTGCAGTCTGCTAATTTATTTATCATAGAGGCCTCAGTGTATTCGTTGCTGACATGGCTTTATCAAATATCATAGTGATTCAAATAAGCTGGTTTTCTTTCCTGAAAAAAAAAATTACGTGATTGTATCTTTGCCCAGTGAAGTTATTCCCAGACTTGGCAGTATGGCTCGTACATTTGGCTGCATGAGTAGGTTGGCCACACTCCTCTAGCCAGTGAGCTATCCAAGTTGACTATTTGCACTCAACGTCTAGGTAATCATTAGTCGTTGGCCTGAAATGTATAAATAACTACATATAATATGTTCAGTTGAATAAAAATAGTTGAGCCAATATATGTGGAGCAGAGATTCAATCAGACTAAACAGGTTCCAGTGGTTCTTAATGTCTGACATTATTTTATGGTTCATTTATTTTTAATAGTGATAAAGATTGAATATTTATCTAAAGAATACACAGACCCATATATAAATGATATATATTATCTCCATGTATATATGTACACACTCAGCCATATAAATACAGACACATGCACCACACACACACACACACATTCATTTGATTGTTGATATGTGACAATGATCCAAAACTCTTCCATAAGACTTAAAACCAAATTTAGGGATAAGTGGATAGAGATGAAAATGGTCAAACATCTAGATTATGGATAAATCATTGTTGTTTTCAGAAACAATTGATGGAGTTGTTGATGCGAGTTGAATGAGATTTAGAATTTAGAATGTGAATTTGATATATATTTTGCAGGATCTAAACTGAATTTTAAACCTGTTTCAATAATCAGAATAGACAAAGATATATACAAATATATACAACAGAAATATGGGAATGTATTAGTATCTTCCATAATTTTTAAATCTGAGAGATTTCATTTTTATTCTAACATAAAAAGTACTTCATTTATATATTTATTATATACATTTAATTCACCTAACTGTGTCTTTTTGTTAAGTTCTTATATTAGGTGGCATGAGAAAAACAAAGCATATCAAGGTAAAACTGATCAAAAAGATTATTGAAAAGTCTTAAATAAGAGAGAATAATTATATAAAAGAAAGTATAGTTTAGAGAATAACACAAAGAACATCGAAGTTAAAGCTCTGAAGCAGATGCTCACAGCTTTAGCTGAAAGTAAACCTGCCTGGTTATAGCTTAGCAAAACATTTTAAAACACAAAGCCAGTTGTGTCCTAAAAATTATTTCAAGAATTTAATATTTTTATGGAAATCACTTTAACTTTAAGCAATAACTAAGGATCACAATTAAGTTTTAATCAAAACGAAGGCTTAGTTCAAACATTAGGAAAAAGTTTTTGATTAAAAACACACATCTAGCGAGACACAGGGGGGGAAATCCTATCCTCTTTAGAAATGATAGTAGTTTGATTTGAGAGATTTGGGTGTTAATTAGATACTTAATACAACTTAACTTCCATTGAAAGAGATATCTTTTGTAAATCATTCTACTTTTGCACTTTGAAAGAAAGGCATTAATCATAAGGAAGTAAGAATGGTTAAAATCGAATGCTGCATTTTTATAAACAAAATTACAGATTGTCTAAAATTGCAGAAGCGTGAATAATAGCATTCATAACCAAACGCAATAGTGATTATTACCGCATATTGAATTGCATTTAGTCCAGAGGTAGACTAAGGTTGAATAATCTTGACTTACACAAAACTGTTTTGGTAGTTGCATTTCATTATCTTAGTGACTCTGATATGTTTGTATTTGGCCATTTATTGTAACCACATTTTTATATCTGTACAATGACACTTTTGCAGTCGTGGGGCAGTGTGTAACACTGTCCATCTTGCATCATTGAAACTACTACAGTGATATTATCATTTAACAATATTAATATTACTTGAAATAGACAAAGGTAAGGAAAAGGGGTCTATATGATGTGCAGTTTTGTGCCTTTATGTATTTGCCTTGTTCTTTGTTGAATGTGTGAAATTCTGTACTGTGGTTTTTCCTATAATAGAGAGTAGAGCTGTGTATTGAATTAGCCTGTGCCCCTCTGGTCCCTATACACTACTGAGAATAGCGTGTAAACCAATTTTCAAAGTTCTGATGACATGCCATGTGATTTGGTTTTTAACATTTCATTTTAACATTTCCATATCACCATACATCAATTACTATTGCTATAAAAGTTAAGCAGTCATTAAATAATTCCAAAAGAAAGGGCCATTGCTTGCATTACTTTGAACTAAATGTTGTGCTTTGCACTGTATAAATATTGCTTGTGATGGATTAGATATTGTGACCTTTGCCTTTTCAGAAGAAAAAAAAAAAGGACAAGTGTTTGAAGCTCTTAAAATGTACATATTTTGGTTCTCCTATCTCAGATTATTTAAAAAGCATAATTCACATTTTTGTAATAATTCTATGCAATTTTGTGGCATGATGTTTCTTCCACTTGTAATTTTATGTGCTTTCATCACAAATTCAAAAGAAACAATAAAACTTTCTTAACACAACCCAGCTGTTATTTCCTGGTGTCAGGACCAACCTTCTTTTGATGGGCAGGATGGTGGGAGCAAGCACAATGCCAGTCTTCAGGGATGTTAACGCCCACATCCGTGCCTGTGCAGAAACTCAAGATCCTGTAATGCTTGTGGCCAGAGGGCACAGCTGTCATTATTCCAACATTCAGCCACCCCTCTCTATTTTTCCAATAGTCCTCCCTTCCTCCCTCCCTTCTTTGATCAAAGCTAAGGAAGGCAACACAGTCAAAGGTTTTTTGACAAATAGTGGAAGTGACAAGAACTGACAGAGTACTTAAACAAGGTTCTTATAAAGCAAATAAAAGAGTCTGCAACATTGATTTAGAAAACAGAATATACATGTGAGTTAGGAGAATGTCCCACTGGCACCTCAAATGCAATGTATTAGTTATCTATTGCTCCGTTGCATGTTACTACAAAACCTAGATGTTTGAAGCAATAAGAACTATCTCTTATAGTCTTTGTGGGTCAAGGATTCAGACAGGGTAGAGTAGAGGTGGCATGTGTCTGTGGCTGGCCTTAGCTGGGAGATTGGAAGTCTGGGGGCTGGAGACCAGTTATTCACATATGTGGTGGTGGATGGTATGTCTGTCAACTGAGATTAGCTGGGGCTCTGGGCTGGAACACCACGTATGTGTGTCTTCTAGACATGGCCTGGGCTTTCTCACAATATGGTGACTGGATTCCAAGGGGGAGCCTACTGAGAGAGAGCCAGGCAGGCCTTGTGTCAAAATTGATAGGACCAAGCCTTGAAGTTGCGTAGTGTCACTTATGCTGAGCCCATTTGTTGGTGCTGTCACAAACCCTTTCCCAGATTCAAGGGGAGAAAATATAGACGCGATCTCAACTTGGAGCAGAGCTAGTCACACTCTGAAGAAGGCAAGGAATGCAAGAGATTGGGGGGAGCGGGGAGAGGGAAGGGAGAGGGGAGGAGGGTGGAGTAGGTTTACCGTTGTTTTTATTGAAAATAATACAATAATTAATAACAATACAAGAATAAACTCTGTTTTGTGTATTCCCAACTGTAAACCTACTTTTGTCCCAGCCTGTATACTGGCGGCGTGACCATCTTTGGAAAATATGGCCTTCTACATACAGTGTGCACCAAACTTAATTAGTAGTTACCCTCGAACCTGCTCCACTTCTTTTTTTTTCTACAAACGTAAACAAAACCATTACCAATTCAGTTGCCCTAGCCATAACACTGGCACTATCTTTGACAGCTGCCTCTCCTTCATCCCCTTTCCATCAGATCCCCAAGCCGAGTCAATTCTGATGCTGTGGGAGTCCTCAGAACTGTTCACTTTCCATGCCTTTTGCAAGTACCCAAGTACAAGCTCGCATCTCTTCCCACCTGCCAAGGGTCTTCTAAATGGTTTCCATGCCTCTAGTCCTAAATCATGTAACTGCTCCCCCATACTGTAGCTAAACTGACCATACAAAAGCAAAATGGGATTAAAAGCCTTTGATTGACCTCATCTATCCTCAGGATACAGTCTACTAGTAAGCTCTTTAGTAAATGTTTGCAGTTTTACATGATTTGGTTCCTAAATAACTCTCTAGTCATTCTCTCACATTCCACACTCCAGCCTTATGGGTAATCTCACCTCCTCAGCTTTTTAAATACTATCCTTCAACTACTTTCTCTTTTTTTATCTTTTCCTTAAATCCCTCCCCAAATGCATACACACACACACACACAAACACACTCACACACGCTCAGTCAGGTTCTTTCTTTGTCCAGGCTAACACCTAAAGCTGAATCTTTAAGTTTATAGCATGTGTTGCTTCTTCTAGGAAGCCTTCTCTGATCCACCCAAGCTCCCCCTCATCTGTGTTCCCATTGAATTCTATATTAGTTATCTATTGCTATATAATTAATACCACCAACACTTCATAGAACAAACAATCATTTTCTGCTGGTCGTGATTTTATAGCTAGGTGGCAAGCTCTGCTGATCTGGGCTAGGCTAGGCTGATCTGTGCATCTGCAATCAGCTGAGTTGGCTGGTAGCTGGTCCTGGCTGGATCCATTCAAGTCTCTGGAGCCTTGGTTGGAACAAATGAGCTGATTTGACTCTGCTCTTTATGATTCCTCACCCTCCAGCAGGTTAGCAATGGGTTTGCACTTGTCAAAGGCAGGATCGAAGAGCAAGCAAGTGTTCAAGACCCCTTGAAGTCAAAACTTGGACTGGCACACCATTACTTCTACCACATTCTATTGAAGTTATGAGACCAGCCCCGGTAAAGAATAAAAGGAAACTACAATATTATAGGGAAAGGATATGAACACAGGGTGGTTACCATTAATGCAATCAATGCACCAAACACATTGTACTTTCTTCCAGATGTAGAATGTATGCCATCTCTGCTATAATGGCCCTCTTACACATCCTCTACGGACACTTCTGATACCAGTTGTCATGTCTCATTCACCACTGAATACCCATATCCACCATAATGTGATCACTGAATGAATATGTGAAAAATGGTAAATAAATTTATTTGCTCATCTAGCTATAAGTGCTGAGGTAGAGAAAAATAAACAATAGATACCTAAATAATAACCTGAAGATACAGTATTTTAGGCACCTCATGAGTCAGCAACACTTAATAGCAAAGCTAGACCACACAGGAGCCACTTTGCCTTTCACTGATGGTACCAAGCACCAAACACAAAACAGCTGGTGTGGGATGAAAGTAGGTCAGTCACCAAATATTAAGTTCTGGAACACAGGTGAGACAGCTAGTCTCACCTTGAATTCCAAGAGTACCAATAGCCTCTTTTGGCCCACAAGAGAGAACTCAGGAGCCATTCTTGCCTTGGCATGCATACATAGTCCAATTATCTCTTTGCACATTCTGCATATATTCTCAGTAGCAACTTTATTTATTTTTTAAATATATTTTATTGATTTTTTTTTTTTACAGAGAGGAAGGGAGATAGATAGAGAGTTAGAAACATAGATGAGAGAATTATCGATCAGTTGCCTCCTGCACACCCTCCACTGGGAATGTGCCCGCAACCAAGATACATGCCCTTGACCAGAATTGAACCTGGGACCCTTCAGTCCACAGGCAGATGCTCTATCCACTGAGCCAAAGGGGTCAGGGCTCAGTAGCAACTTTATTAAGTTATACCTCTGCTTGCAATAAAACTCATTCTTTTAAAATACACAATCGCCACTCTAATCCCAGCACATTTTTATCACCTGAAAAAGAAACCCCAAACTCAATAGCAGTCACTTCCCGTTTCCTCTTTCCCGCACATTGTCTTCCAAACCATTGGAAACCTTTAATCGATCTCTGCCTCTGTGGATTTGTCGATTCTGAACATTTTGTATGATTTGATTTATATGTGGCCTTTTATGTCTGGTTTCTTTCAATTAGTATTAAATTTGCAAGGTTCATCCCTGTTAGAGCATCTATCAGGTATTCATTCCTTTTAATGACTGAATAGTATGCCATGATCACTTGATGGACATTTGGACTATCTTGAAGAATACTGCTATAAACACTTATGTACAATTTTTTTGCAAAGAAACATGCATTAGGTTTTCTTGGGTATGCACCTAGGGGTGAAATTTTCGGTTCATAAGGTAACTCTATGTTTAACTTTTTGAGGAACTGCCAAACCATTGTCCAAAGTGGCTGCACATTTTACATTCCCAGGAACATGAAGTTTCCGACCTCTCCACGTCCTTGCCAACATCTTTTTATTCTAGCCATCCTAGTGGATGTGAAATAGTATCTCACTGTGGTTTCGATTTGCATGTCCCTACTGATGTTGTGTATTTTTATCATACTTATATCTTCTTTGGAGAAATGTCTATTCAAATTCTTTGCCCATTTTTAATTGGGAGGATATTCATTTTAAAATCTGGTCCCCTTTTTTGGCCTTTGTCCTTCAGTCCCTTTTGGGCCTGTCCAACCCAAATCTCTGTCTTAGGAAGGGTCTCCCAATTACCATTCTTCCCAGGCCACTGAATAGCTGGAGGTTATTTGGAAACTGGTGCTATTTATTTTCTATGTGAATCCAAAAAGTCATTTGTCTGCTTTTTAAAAACTAAATGTCAAATATTTGTTTATTTTTCCAGATTTCTCTTTTTTTTTCTTAAAAAGAGAGTGCAAAGTACATCTCATAAATGTGGGTTGAGTTCACTGGAATCCAGTGAATTTTATCTGGAAGGAAATTTATTAAAGACAAGTGAAAATCTGAATGTTGACATGGAAATATTTGCTGCATAGCCTTTAAAAAGTTGAAAACCTTTAATAAAGGTTTTAGAATAAGTCAATAACAAATGTACTAATAACAAAGAAAAAATCTTTCCAATTAAACTATGACTCCTCATCAAACAACCATGATGAAGACGGAGCTCCCTTAGAGATTCTCATGTTAACCATCCATTCTTTTCTCACTGCTTGAAACATTGAGAATGTCTCATTTAATCCAAAAAAATTGCCTTTCTCTTCTTTAATACCTGACTTTACCTGAATGTTCACCGTAATATGTTTGGTTCCACACTCTGCCTTTTCTATCCCAATGGCCCATGATGGTTTGAAGTTCAATATACTGCATTAGTCTGTCTTATCATGTGCTGGGTCCTGATTCTGAGAATATTAGAAAATGTTCTGTGGTTTCTGTTTCTATATTTACTACCTATCTAAATCTCATGTTACCCAAAGGGAGATTGGATAGCCATTTGGATTAAATTAGCTATCCATCCCTTCACAAATCCGCTCTTCTCTTCCCAAGTTTCATCCTGACCTATCCAGCACATTGATTTTATAATGGCCTCTGAGAAAAACTACCATTTCAACAATAATCCTAGTTCACAATTCTTTTTACCTCTCTTTTAATTCATTGATCTTCTCATGTTAGCTGCGTCTCATCTGTAGTTAACCCTGTCTATTTTATTTCAGCTATTGATATATATATTTTTCTAGATGTTTTACGTAATACTTTTTTAAATGTGCTAGGTCATGTTTTATGGTGTTTTTACTCTGAAGATTATTTCTACTTGTCTTTTTTCCTTTATGTATAATAAGTTGTTCTATATGTGTTAATTCCACAGTTTGGTTTCTGCTGAATCTTGCTTATTTTTTGTGTGATTAATTAATTTTTACCATATAATGTTTATTTTTCTTGAAAACTTCTTTATTGGCAATCTCTGATGGAGATGCCTCTGACAGAAAGAATTGATGTTCATTTATGCCTAGTGCCCAGGGAAGTATCCAACTCACATACTAGTATGTTTAGTAGTGTGTGTTTTATAATGTTTTTGGACCCATAATGTATGCAATGATCCATTTTAAGGATGAAACTTCTTATGAGACTATTTTGCAGATACATCCTTATTAGGACTATTTTACCTCCAGCTGAGAATCAAAGAAACAATTTTGGCTCTATAATAAATATAGTATTAGGATCACATCTAGTTTCCCTTTATTTTAACACTGGAGGCCCGGTGCACAAAAATTTGTGTACTCGGGGGAAGGGGGGGTCCCTCAGCCTGGCCTGTGCTCTCTCACAGTTTGAGATCCCTCAGGGGATGTCCACCTACTGGCGTGCCTGGTCAGCCTGGGTGAGGGGCTGATGGCCGTTTCAGGCTGCACACAGCCCCTTCAGGGTTTGGATCCCTACTGGGGTGCCTGGCTGGAAGCAGCTATCTGGGATTTATTCAACTTCTATAATTGAAACTTTGTTGCCTTGGTACCCCACTCGAAGCCTGAGTTGCTCCTGGCAACCCAAGGTTCCAGCCCGGCAGGTATCTGGGATTTGTTTATCTTCTATAATTGAAACTTTGTAGCCTTGAGTAGAGTTCAGGGCCCGCAGGACCCTGGCTCCCTCCATTGTTGGGGACAACTCCAGCTCCATTGAATATATTGTGAAAATTTAAAACTATTCTCCTGCCCTGGCTGGTGTGGCTCAGTTGGTTGACCATAGGTCCTATGCACTGAAAAGTCACCAGTTCAATTCCCAGTCAGGACACATGCTCAGGTTTCGGACTCAATCCCCTGTCTAGGTGCATTCAGGAGGCAGCTAAATGATGTTTCTCTCTCAGATCAATGTTTCTCTCTTTCTTTCTCTCTCTCTTCTTTCCTCTCTCTCTCAAGTCAACAAAAAATACCATATTTAAAACTGTTTTCCTAAAGAACCCCTTTGATGCTGCCTAGACTCAGTCCTGCATCTGGACAACATAAAAATACTATCAATAACATGAAAAAAAATAGCCAATCAAAGCCTAAAAATTACATGGCTTATTTGTTATTTGGGAACACTCATATATCTCAGCTGAAATAGCAGTTAAATAGAAAAATATCAGATCGAGATGGCAAATACTTTCCCTATTATCTAAAGACCTTCAAGCTGTCAAATGTATGTATGATATCCTTGTAAGCTAAAATTAGCATTTGAGCTCCAATTTCTCTCTGACATGTGTAAAAACTCATCTAGCCTGACAGTTCCCTATTGACCAGACCTCTGAGAAGTCAATTATTCTCACCCAAGCCAATTTTAATTTATGCACATAAAGTTACTCCTAAATTTCTTATGTGATTTTTTTATAGCAGTTGTAATATCAAATTAAAGGACTAATGGCTTCAGGATAATGATGAAAAACCTGATCCTGAGTTACAAAATTTCCAGAGAAACAGATGTTTTGATTATGTGATATCTTTCACTAAGAAATAAATAGGTTTATTTTTATTCTTGAATTCCCAGTGCTTATTGAGCACTGGGCCAGAAACAATGGATGATAATCAATAAAGGTTGAATACATTAACCCGTGGTGACACTCAGTCTTCACAGCCTCTATATTTTTATAGTACGACTGTAGGTCCTGCTATTAAGAGAGATGTCTTTTTCCCACCCTTGAATTTGAGCTGGCCTTATGAAGGGCCTTGGCTGATAGAGTGAAATGGCTTCATTTTTCCATTTTCTAGACTTCTATCTTTCAGAACCCTGGCATCACAATAAAAATAGGGCTGTGCTGCTCTGCTGGGAGATGAGACACCTCATTAAGCAGAGCTGGCTTCCTTTTCTCAGCTGAAACACCATTTGTGTGATGGAGCCCAACCAAGATTAGTTTAGCTACTTAGCCAATTAGCAGCTGACCTTGGATGCGTGACTGAGCCCAGCCTAGGTGGTAGAGCTGGACCAAAGCAGCAGAACCACCCAGTCAACCTGCAATGTCACCCTTAGGAAATGGGTTTTGTGTGGAGCCATTCAATTTGTTGGGTAGCTTGTTACACAACTATAGCCAAGCCTTCCTGAGGATGTTTCAGAGGAGAGGACACCAGGTTGGGAATGAGAAAGCCTCAATTCCAGTTTAGTCTCTGCCATGAGCTTGCTGATCTTGCATAAAACTCTCCTCTTAGTGCCTCAGATTTGAAATTCCTTTAAGTTCTAATTTAAATGTTGTGAAATCCTCCAAAATGCTTTAGTCTGTGTCCCTACCATCCCTAAGCAGTGAGAAAAATGGATTTTTTAATAATAGTTGAGCATTTATTGAGTCTACTGAGATTTACAGCAGAAATTATAGAAAACTGAACTGAATGTGCTTTTACTCTCAGCCACCCCTGAAAGTATATTTTTCGAAGAAATCCTTATGAATTTTCTTTTGATTTTTGTTTTCTTTTATTTTTGCCATTCTATTCTCAAAGTAGCAGTGAAACAAATATAGTAAAATAACTATTTGTTAATCCAGGTTTTAGTATTCTTTAGACTTTATCATCATGCCAAAGAGAGACACAAAACAGATTTAGCAATGGAACAAAATTATCATTCTAATATCCATCTAGTTTTTACTAATTGTTGTTTTTTTTTTTTAGTGGAGTAGAGATATGTGGATAATTGGACCTCACAGTCCTCACTTCTGTAAAATATAATGGACTCAAATATACAAATGGACTCAAACACATAGACTCATGTTTGTATAAGAGAAGTCCATGCAACAGTGATTTTTAATTAATATGTGGGGATTAGGGAACTCTTTGAAGATCTAATTAAAACTAGGAACTCATGACTCAGAAAAGTACACATATGTACACACTCATATAGTCAACTTGTTTGTGCTTTTTGCCTTCTCGGCACTTTCTAAACACTGTTCTTATGCCTGAGGGTTTTTCCACCTTATTAATTTGCATATTCAGAAGGAGACACTAGAAAGTCACTGTCCACAGTTGAAAACGCAGCCCCGACACATGGCCTAGAATCAACCATCCAGGTAAACACACACAAGATAATTGGGAAGCAACCACTGCACAGGTCCATTCTGGCTGGGATGGAGGAGGAGACACAGGTTTCAGGAACCATGATGGGCAAAGGTTCTGGCACATTGTGCTCCATGGCAGCTGGGTGAGGTGCAGTGTCTCTGTCCTATAGGCAGCAAGATCTTCCCTGGAGCAGTTGACTTTGGGGTGGTTTCTTGCTGCCAGGCCTGATTCCCAGACCCTTTCAGATATGCCAGAAGCTAACTACCTAATGTCCTTGGTAAATTCTTAATTGATTAATGCAACAGAGAACTCTGATACACAACTAAAAAAATCAAAAACAAAAAAACAGACTTCGTACATAATTCTAAGTGTTTGTAAGATTCTCTGAAGACGGCCATGGGTTAGACCTCTTAGAATACATACGTGATCACAACTTATGTTATTATATAAGGGAGGTAAAAAATAATAGGATTGAGAATGGAGGCAGATGGGGCTTCTTAGAATGGAAGAATAAACATTGGGTGGAATAAGCAGACGTGGCTCTAGTCTCCTCTTTGCTACTAACCACCTAGGCATTCAGCACTAGATGGTATCTGGGCAGCATTGTGACTGATAGAATGAGATGGCAGTGATTCTGCATGACTTTCAAAGTCAGGTCAAACAAGGTGATACAGTTTTTGCCTTGTATCCTTGGACTTGCTGAGCCACCGTATGTCTAACTACCAGAGGCCACCATGCTGTGAGCAAACCCAGAATATATGAAGAGGCCAAGGACTCTTATAGTTCCAGCTGAAAGCCAGTATTTGCCAGATAGGACCATATTGTTTCTTCATGCAAATTGATAAATTAGCTCAAGGCAATGGGCATCAACCAAGACTTTCCTGGGCAAAACTGATGTATAGTCATCCTACTGAGCATCTACTCTAAGCTAAGCACTTGGGTCTTTCTTTAAAATAGGGAGATGGCTGTGAGTTAGTAGATGTTACAAATCTCAGTGCTTACAAGAAAAGGGAAAGTAACAAAAACAGATGAGGCAGCAGCAAATGAGTAACAGAACATGGCAAAAACTTTAGCAAACTGAAAAGTACACACTCATTCCACAGAGAACCAGTATTCAGCTCCTGCATTATTCTCAAATAGAAATGGTGGCTCAATACTTTCTGACATTCTGAGTTTTCTTTCAAGAGAAGCTGAACATCTTAAAATCTAAGTTAAATTTGTCCACTTAAATGTAACATATAAGTTAAAAATTTCAACCTAAATTAAACACTTGTTAGACATTTTTTTAAAGAAGTGGTATCTGTGCATTAGAGGATTTCAGTGAACTTTTCAGGCTGTAAGTGAAAATTAATTTAAATACCCTTCTGCCACTCAGGTATCAGCTAATTCTGACTCTCCTTGGGCCCACCTTAGGGGAAGCTGTCGCTTTGTTAGCGAGTAACCCACAAATCACTCTTTTCAATTGTCTCAGAATTCTAGATTGAACCTGATTGAAGCTCTCTTTCTATACCTTTGTGTAAAATGAGTTTTAACCCTATCATGTCAGTTTATATAAATGTCCACCCATGCAGAAAAAAAAACATGTACAAGTCCTTAACTCCGTGTATTAGTCAGCTATTATAATAATGCTATGTAACAAATATCCAAATAGCTGATAACACCAAGTATTAATGTCACAATCGCAGAGGTTGGCTAATGTAGACTGGGCTCAGCTGGATGTCTCTGCTTAGCTAGGCTGTGGATTGCACTCAGGTTTGCTCTTCTAGGAGCAGCAACTACTTAGCAGAAGCTCCTTTCGCTACTGACCCAGGGTGAAAGAGCCAAGCTGAGCTGCACAAGTTCAGTTAAGGCTTCTGTCTGCCTCATGTGTGAGAATATTTCATTGGCCAAAGCAAGTCACATGGTCCACCCCAATCTCAAAAGGGCCAGGAGGCACTCTCTACCCACCATGGGAAGGGGAAAAAAGTGAATACTGACCAAAATAGAATCCAAAATCTAATAATCAAGATGTCTTTTTTAAAAGCTGGTCTCCTTTCTAAATAATGCTCCCAACAGCCTTCTCCCAGGCCATGTAGAGCTGCCGGGCTCTGGGACTTCACCACATGTGACCTTTGGCCTCCTGTGAATCACATGGTGGGTGGTGGCAGATGCTGAAGACTTGCAACCTCTCAGGACAAGTGCTCTATATTAGGAACAAAGCATTCCTCGGGCTATGTCAAACTTTAAAAATAAGCCTTTGCCCCATACACAGCTAATGACCTTGGTGAAGACATTCAAAATACCTCATTTAAGATGTTCAAGTAATGACTTGTGAGCAGTTACCATAAGGTTTTTCCATCCCATCTGTGCCCTGCCTCAATTTATCCTCGTTGTCTTGGGCACCTGCTCCCACGCAGGCTGTTCTGCACAGAACACCATCCTTGGGCCAGATCTGCAGTTGTGATCTGTGCACAGGAACTTACAGGCACATTAACAGACATGGACCAATGTAAGAAATTGGCAGTAGGTGGTGACTTGGGGTTTCTTTGGTATAAATATTGCTTTTTACTCAGCCGTCTGATGCCTTATAAGAAAAAAAGTCTATCACTATCGTGGTAAGTTATTTTTTTCAAGGGAATAGGGCAAAAATCCTTGAAAATATTCTTTCTAAAGAAACCATAGAGCAAAGTGACCCTGTTGTCTTGCAGCCAAACCTGGAACCTAGAGGTATGGAAAACAAAGGAAGTAAATAATAGAAGTAAACTGATAGATAGGGTCGAGATCCTCAGGAGCTTTGAGTCCTTATTTGCTGTAGATCCCAGAAATAATTGGGCCACCTCTTGGTACGTGATCACATTCCAGAGAAATACAAGTTCTTCATTAAAAAAATAATTAATTTTAAAATCTTCCAAGGAGACTCAAAGAGGTATCAAAGGTAGAGATAACTTTTGTTATATGATATGACACATTTGTCTTCCTCATCTAGCTCCTTGAGGTCCTGCATAGTCCTGTATATCACAGAAACTATTTAAACAAATTGGTTTCTTCCAATTCTTCCTATCTGCTTCTTCAAAAATCACAAAGAAAGACCTGGAACCTAAGCAGGCAAACAATGGATGCCTTGGAAGGGGAAGAGGCAATGGGTATATATCAATAAAATGTATTCCCTGGTCACATTTGCTTTGGTCAATTTCCACATTTTGGATAGGTTTTGGCTCTTATACTGGGTCTAGAACTCTCCTGGTCAAGTATTATATTCAAAGCCACACTGTGTGATTAAGAAAACAGAACTGGTCATAAAGACCTTGGTGTAAATCTCAGTCCCATAATTTAACTAGCTGTTTGAATTTGGATAAGTCATTTTGTTTTTATTAAACCATTTCCTCAACTATAAAACAGGAACAAGATGTCCTACTTCCCAGTATCACTGTCAATATTAAAAGAGACAATGCAAATGAAATCTGGAGACAAGTCAGTACTTACCCAGCCTGTGCCAATTCCTAAAGGCAGTCATGGTTGGAAAGGACACAGATCATCTAGATAAGCCACTTTCCAAATTTGTTTTTTGCATTTATGTTCTGTCCCCTAGAATAATATGAAAGCTTCCTGACTCATCTAGTGCCAATTCACCAAAGTGGTCTTGGAAAATGGTATAGTTTCTATAGGCAAGACATAGAGTGTTGGAGATTTCTTTCCCATGTATCCTGAGTGCAAATTAGGGTTATAAAGATGACAGAGGCTGAGCTGGGCCACCCTAAACCATCCTCTCTCAGGAATGAGTGACAAATTCCAAGGAACCAGGTATCATCTCTTGGAAACATGCTCTTCACCCCTCGGTCTCATTTTAGGTTTGCTGTGCTGTGGCTGTTATAAGTTTAATTGAGCTTTAGTTTGTCTCTGTCTACTTTATTGATTAGCTAAATAGTGCCTGAAATGTCTGGTCCCCTGAGAGCATTAACCAACTATCTGGAGTTCAGAGCAGATTGCCATTTATTCAACTTGGTGTGCAATACAAGGGAAAGATATCTAAATTAAGGAGATTTAGGATTTCTACATAGGCTTGTGCAGTCTGTGCCCCCTCCCAACAGGGTAATGGAGGATGAAATTAAGCCCTGAGTCACAACACAAGGCTACAGCTCGGCAGAAGGGATGTTGTCTTTGTAACTCAATTGCCTAGAGAAGGTACTTTTGTTGTTGTTACTTTCACAAGGATTCTATAGGTGGGGCCACAGTTTTGAGGAGTTTGATAAACCTTCTGGTTATTGACCTGAGAACATTAGAGGAAGACAAAAACTTGCCAGGAATTCATTAGGGAAACATGCTATTATGGGGGACAAAATCTGTAATTGCTTTCAAGACTTTTCACAGCAGCCATTGCCCATGCAAGAGAGTAAAAACATAGCTAATGGCTACAGACCAAACTCACATAGTAAGTAGAGGGCCTCAGAAAGAGAGAAAGAAGGACACTGTTTAAAAAGAAAAGTCAGTTTTCACAAGAGATTCAATCTGACAGGTTGTCAAATTGGTGGCTTCATTTTGGTTACTTAAGCTATTTAACATAACAAGAATTCTGACTTTTCAATGTTAGACAGTCTCCTCTATCAAGAAAGCAGCCATCTGTTGGAGTCATATGCTTGCCAGGACAAGAATTCTTTCTCATTTTTCACCTGCATTGTTGAAAGTTCCAATAATAAGTTTGTAAACAGAAATGTCTTCTCAAGCTTGATAATGAGTCAAGACTCTTCCTTTAAAGAATTGCAATAAAAATGCCTATTACAGAAATTGCCACATTATTCAGAAATGTATGTTTGTCTCTTGTTCTAGACTCTGAATTATCATCCCTCACCCCAGGGTAGGGACATTATCTTGTTTCTCTTCCAATGCCTGAGACACAATCAATAGATACACAATAAGTATTTATTGATTTAATGAATGAAAGAACTAAAGTGTGTGGTTACTTTACATACCTTTCTTTTCAAAGATCAAATAATGTGAAATTTGTTCTACATTATTCTAGTGAGAAAGTATAAATAGAATATTCCTGCTGAATGAATAATGTTTTATATATACATATATGTATATATATAAAATGTGTATGTATATATATAATCTAATAAAAGAGCAATATGCAAATTAACCATCACTCCAAGACACCTAAACCACACCCACCAGCCAAGCCATGCCCACCAGCCAATCAGAGTGACTATATGCAAATTAACCCAGCCAAAATGGTGGTTAATTTGTATACACAGGTGCGGAGCAAAGACTGAAGACAGCCTAGAAGGAAGCCAAAATGTTTCCTTCCTTGGCAGAAGGGAGCCAAGCAGCAGAGAAAGGAGGAAGCGAGGCAGAGGAGATGAGAGGGAGCACAGCGGCCCAGAAGGGAGGGATCGAGGCAGTGGAGACAGGAGGGACGAGGCAGCGGAGATGGGAGGAAGCCAGGCAGCAGAGAAGGGAGGGAGTGAGGCAACAGAGACTGTGGAGACAAGAGGGAGCAAAGTGGCAGAGAAGGGAGGGAGCTGAGGCAGCAGAGATGGAAGGAAGCCCATTGCAAAAAGATTCCTGCAAGAATAGGGCTTCCTGAGCTGGAGCAAAGCATAGAAGAGAGCGAAGCCCACTGAGGCAGGCTTCGCTCCCTTCTCTGCTGCTTGGCTTCCTGTACTGCTTTCCTAATGGCTAATAACTCCTTTTGCTTAGGCAGAAGCCAGGCTTGTGGTTGAGCGGCTGTGGGGTTGTTTACTGGGAAGGTTTGAGGGGGTGCCTTTTTCCCCTCCCCCAAAGGCTCGGACTCGGCAGTAGACTGGTTAGTTTTACTCTTGTCCGGAGGCTCTTTAACAAACAACTCCCACGCATCAGGGCGGGCAGAGGGCTCTGATGAGGAGTACTGGGGGAGGAGACCTGCCTCCACAGAGGCTGCAAGGGCCGCAGGTACCCGCAGAGATGGTGCAGGGGGGACTCCAGAGAGGCATGAGAGGAGGGCCAAAATGGCAGGGGTTAGAGAAAGCGGAAATGTTTTTCCTTATAGGCTTAAGTACTTTCTCCCAAGTGTCTGGGTCCAATACGGGGCTTCTGAAAACCAGGGATTAAAGTGTAAGAAGCACTCCCACAGCATCTGAAGTTTTTCTTTCTTCTTTCTTTCTTTTTTTTTTATATCTTAAACTAGCCTACTCTGCAAATGGCATGGAGAGCTCGCGCCTGAGGGGCGCGTGCCTTGGGGGGAATATTGCCCATATTGCAGAGGGTCACTCACCCAGTTCGACGTTCTGGGGGTCCCACATTCAGGCGCCATATGAAGCAGGGGATTTCCCAGGGGTGAGGACGGCGGAGCCCCTAGCGCAGGACGCTTGCATGCACGACTCCGGAGACCAGGTTCTGGGATGCAGGTCTAACTTTATTGAGGAAGTACAGGTATTTATAGGTGGAGGTGGCCAATCATGGAACACCATCTCAGGGGAGCCAATGAAAGGTCAGGGTACTGTGTAGGCGGCTCTGGGTGGGGCTCAGGCGGGCGTTGCCATCTCCCTGGTGTGCCAGAAAGATCTGAAATGCTGGAGTAAGTTCACAGCATGCATCAGCCTCTGCACCGAGACAAAACCTCCTGTGCTCTACCTACACAGAGGATGGATGACACAAAGATGAGCTTCTTTGCTTTGATCATTTTTATATATTAAAGTCTGATAATTTTTATTCACTTTTTTTGTAAACAAATATTAAATCAGGATGGTCTAAATTATTGCTGTGGCCTTGAAGTTAGTAGATCCTGGAATATTTAGTATTAAGACATTTCTGAAACAGAATCATTTAAGGCAATAAAAAACTACATTTGGTTTGAAGTATACTTTTCAGTCTATAGGGGTTGATAAAAATTTTTTTGCATATTTCAGATTCAGACCTAGATTTCAGCAATACCATGAGATCGTATGACAAGGGAACTACCAATACTGATAATATTAAAAATATTAAGGTCCTGAATTCTTTGGAAAATACAACCAAGAGATTCCTTAGAGGAGTCTCCTTGTATGGGTAAGTTCTGGGAAAGTTGATTAGCAAATAATAATCTCCTTGGAATGCGTGAAGTTCAATTTTGTCTGAAGTCAAAGGAATGTGCCTAGTACACTATAGTAATTCTCTGATTCTGAGTTTACCTTTTTATTTCTGGGAGAGAAAGCCATTTCAGTTCAGAATCACAAACCTCATAAGTTAGATTGTATTGATAACAAACCTTCATTCTCAGGTTCATGATCTTGTCAATTCTTAGAAACACACCAAAATAAGAAGAAAGAGGAATTATATCTACGTTTGAATTGTTTCTATGTGTGTGTGTGGCAGATTATATTGTCCAAAGATGGCCATCTACTCCCATTTCAGATGTCCTTCTTACAGTGTGACCATGACATTCCTCCTATCAGGAGCCATAACTATGTTATCTCCTCTTGAACCTCTGCAGATCTTTTGGGACCACCTTGACTAACAGAGTATGGAGGAAGTGACAACATGAGACTTCCAAGAATGGTTTACAAAAATTATATTTACCTCTGTTTTGGTCTCTTGGGATGTTTGTTCTTGAAATCTAGTTGCCATACTGTGAGGAAGACCACGCCATACGGGAAGACCACATGTACGTGTTCCAGCTGACAAGGCCAGCTGTGCTCCAGGCCAACAACCAGCATCAACTTCCAGACAAACATGTTCCCCGACTTACTCTATCTGTCACACCATATGTAGCAGCATCTATCAGCACCCAATGTGCTGTATATAGTTAGGACATTCCTTCCATGAAGGAGAATAACTTACCCAAGTAGGTCTGAAGATCAAAATATTTTGAGACTTGATGCTCTGTTGAGTCAAATGCCCCAGGAAACCCTCCAATGACTCCAGCCCCCACCACACTCTGACAGTAACCCTATGAGGTATCCTGCCACAATGAACCCAGTTAACCCACAGAACCAGGAGAGAGAATAAGAACGAGCTTATGGTTGTTTCCAGACACTAATGTTAGGGTTACTTATCATACAGCAACAGATGAAATACTCAATACCCTGTGTTTACTAGAACAGAAGACCCTGTGATCTTGAGTGATTGGCTGAATCTTCTACACTAAACAATTAATTCATCAGTAGGGGTGATGTTATTAATTTTAGGCTATACTGTAATAGCTTTCATTTTCTTAAGGAGCAGTTGCTTTTACTTATAAACCAAAAACATCACTCTAACTTTGTAAGTCATTTGATGAATTTCTCCATTTTCAATATGAGTAATTTCTGTTATCAAGGCCTTCTGATACTTCATATTTATAATGCTTATAATAAAATTTTTCTATCAACCTTTAGTCTCTTAATCTCCAGCCTCTACACTCAGGTCATTCTATTGCCCCACCCCACCCCCAATTTTCCCACCACCTAACCTACAGCTACAAACTAATATGCTGGTAGAGGCCAGTCAGATCATGCAAATGAGTAAATTAGGCCAGGTGGAAGACCATAGGGAGCTCTGGTAATTGTAGGAAATTGGATTTTGCAGCGCTCATCTAAGAGAGGTAGAGCCACTCAAGTCCAATTGTTGTCAAGTAGGAATATAGACCCAGTATTTTCACATCTTGTGAATTTTTAAAAACAGAACACATCTTTCCAGATTTCTGTGACAAATCATCAATTATTTAATTTAAGTTATTTTAATTTCATTTCATTTAAGTGGCTTAAAGCAACAATATTTTACTTATTGACAATTCTGCAAATCAGTGACCTGGGTCGAGTTCATTTGGGTAGTATGACTCGCTTATCTGCCATCTTCCTGTCCAATTCACCTCCAAAGCCAGTTCAGAGACAGGCACACAAACCAAACTATTCTAGTAAGAATACTTCTCCGGGGTTTTTATCATTGGAACTGATGATAAAGAGCTACTTTTCTCCTTCCTTGTTCTTGGACTAAGTCCAGTTCTGCTATTGCCCTTGTGCCTAGCCAAGCGAAGAAGCCTACCTTCTGTAGGAAAGAATGCAACTAACCTCAGAGAAAAGCAGAAAGGAAAGACCAAGAGAGTCCTAATAGTGTTCAGGTCATGACTTCAGCTTCTTTCCCACAGCTAAGTTATTTAATAAATACATGTTAAATTCAAATAGAAAAGAATAACATGAGATACTACAAAACCCAAAAGAGTAACTAAATTAAAAAACACACAATATTAATGTTGACAAAGATGTGGAGCAATTGCTAATGAGAATGAAAATTAATACAATGATTTTAGAAACTTCTTTAGCAATGTCAGGTAAACTTGAATATATATATCCTAGGACCATCAATTTTAACTCTAAATGTAGACACAATAGAAATGCAAATTATATGTTAAATAAACCACAAGTGTAAGACAATACTATTCACAGTAGGCCCAAACTAGAGGCATCCCAATGTCCATAAACAGTAAGATAGATAAATAAATTGTAGTATATTCTTACAATGAAGTATTATACAGCAAAGAAGATGAATGAGCTTGAGTTAATGTAACAGTACAGATGTAAACCTCATAAACATGATGTTGAACAGAAGAAGACAAATGCAGAAGTGTACATAGTGCATGATTTCATTTATAATATACAAAACAGGAGAAGCCAGTTTTCACTGTTAGAAATCAGGACAGTCAGTAACTTCCTGACTGGAATGGCACATAGGCATTCTGTATTGCCTCTATGATGTATACTCTCATGGTTTGAGCACTCATAAACTTTTATGAGGAATTTATATAAAGAAATTAGAGTGGAGAGGGTTTTGTGGTTCTCTGGACAGTTGTATACTGGTCAGGCTCCTCATCTCCCTCTGAGTGGTATGCCTAGGACACCCTTTTTCTGTAGTAGAGGGGGAAGGAGGTGAGAACTGTGAGAAGCACAGCTATAACCATAAAGGAGCAAAGCCTGCAAGAGAAAACACTTCTGTCACAAGGGAAAAACATGTTCCCCGACTTGCCCCATCTGTCACACCATATGTAGCAGCATCTATCAATACCCAATGTGCTGTATATAGTTAGGACATTCCTTCTATGAAGGAGAATAAGTTATCCCAATTATGTCTGAAGATCAAAATGTTTTGAGACTTGATGTTCTGTTGAGTCAAATTAATATCAATTTCAAGCAGCCTCGACTTAACAGAGGTGCATCTGGGATTTTTCAAAACCCAGAATCCACATCTTAAACCTTAAATTCCAATAACCCCATCTCAGTCCACAATCTTTCAACTTTCTTTTCTTTCTCCTCATTTTTCTCTATATGTACTTCATTTAGACCTTGACTCATAGGCCATGTTACTTTGGGAAGTTATATGAGCACCTTCTATGCATGGCTATTTCCCTAATCTATCTTCCAGGATCCAGTAATTCCAATTAATTTAACCATTAACTTTTATTTGGTTGTTCTTTTGATATTCAATAACATTTGCCTAGAAAACCTCACTCCTACCATTCTAGTTCTTTTAAGACCTATAACTAGTCTTTGAGATCCAATAGTAAAAAAATCACAACCATATTGCTACAAACTCATGGTCTCTGACCAATGCCAGACTTTCATCACTGTTCAGTAATACTCTTTCAAGTACAAATATCCACCCATCTTCTCCTCTCAACTACTCTATTACCTACTCTCACTTTCTGTTTCTATGAGAAAATCTATCTGGTGAGCTTTTCCTCCTGCAGTGCCACCTTCATGGGTGTGCGGCCTATGTAGTCACTTAGGGCCCATGCTGTTTTCACTGTCTTGAAATTCTGAAATTTTGTGAACACAGGGCCCCACATTTTGATTTTCTTGGGTCTTCCAAGTCTTGTAGCCAGTACTAACCCCCTGCCAAGTGGTAACATGGCATTCATATTCTTCCTGAGGCAGGTGCTCCTGCCTCTCTCCTCCCCCTCAAGGTGCATTCCCTTTTTCTTGTTAATTGCTTTTGAAAATTGATATGTAATTCACACACTATACAGCTCACCTTTAAGGGTATGTAGTTCAGTGATTTTTAGTATATTCACAAAATTGTGCAACCATCACTACTATCTAATTTCAAAACACAAAAACTAACAACTACTCAAAACCATTAAGATCCCCCCCACACACACACAACCTCCTCTTCCCATAGCCCCTGATAATCACTAATCTTTTTTTGCCTTTATGGATTTGCCTATTCCAAACATTTTGTATAAATAGAATAATACAACATAATATGTGGCTTTTTGGGTTTGGCTTCTTTCACTTAGTGTGATGTCTTCAAGGCCAAGATAAATTCTTATACCCCTTCTTTCAACTAGCCCCTCCTCCTTCCTTATAACCTTTACCTCAAAGTTAATTCCACTGTTTGTCATTTCTTCCAGGGTCTCCTCTCTGTGAGCCAGTGTCTTTAAACCCCTTCCTGTCTTCACAACAAAACTTATTCATTCCATCCCACAACTTCTCCGATGAGTCCTTCCTCTCTGCTTGCCTTCCTAGTCAAGCTCCTTAGCTCTCTTTGGTTTCTCACCTCCCATTTATGCTTCCACCTTCTCCAGTCTAACTTCTCCCCAGACCAAAAAATGAAAAGCAAATGTTTTCTAGTCCCATGACACCAACAAAAATTCTCCTGAACAATTCACAGTACCAGCGGATTAGTTACTTAATCCATGATGTTCCTGCCTTTGGATTTCTTGACTTGGCTGCACGGTTTGACATGGCTGGCCACTCCCTTTTGATATCTCCTTTTCCACTGGCCTCTTGGTCTTCTCCCACCAGATCCCTTTGATATCCTGCTCACTGTTTTCCCCCAGAATCTTTATGTTTCCCACCATCTCTAAATGTCAGCACTCCTCAGAACTCTCCACTTGGTTTTTTCTTATTCTCGTTCTGTAATTTTCACTGGGTGCTTTATCCAATGAACTATCACACATCTGTTAAGGATTCCCAAGTCTCTATTTGTAGGTCTGCCATGCCTCCTGGGTTCCAGATCCATATTCAAATGTCTACTGAATATCTCTCCATCTGGATATCCACTGGCTCCTCAACCTCCTTAAATTATTTATAAAAACATTCAAAATGCTTTTCAAATTTATTTAAGTGAATGAGACTTTGGTCTATTATCCAAACTATTCCCCATAGAAACATGGACTCAAAACTTCCTAATATTAAATGGTGTATGTAGGGAAACCATTGTCTCAATTAGCTTTATAGAAACTGGAGACCAAAGGAGAGTGGAGGAAGCTTCTTTGGTGTATATTCAAGTCCCAGCCCTGTTTAAGTGCGCCCTCAAACTCCTCTGCAATAGGTTACCCAGATAGTCACATAAATCTACCTCCTGAAATATCTCCGATTCAGTAATGATAGTAGTGGTTTTAAAACACACATTTTGGGGGATTCTTTCCATCAAAAGGTGGGTTTTGGGCCCTTCCACTTGAATCAGATGATCCTGATGATTTCCTTGTAATCAGTAGAATGCAGCAGAAATGACACTGTTTCCGAAGCCAGACAGATAAGAAAAAGGCCCTGTAGAATGTCCAGGCAGCTTCTGCTGATTCTCCAGGGTATTGTTCTGGGAAAGCCAGTTATCACATAAGAAACACAACTGCCCTGAGACCCCCACCCCAGGAAGCCATGTGAAGGTGCCCCATCCGCAGCCCAGATGAGCTCCGGGTAGATAGCCAGCATTCACTGTCAGCCGTGTGAGCCACTGCGGACAACCAGCCAGTCAAGCCATTGGAGGAGTCTAGCCCAGCCAATGACCTCAACCATCTGAGAGATCCCCCAGGGATCCCTTCCCAGATTTCTGACCCAGCAAAAACCAAGTGGCTGCTTTAGGCTGCTACATTTTATGGTAATTTGTTACTGGCCTATTGAGACAAAACAGAATTGTTATGGCGAATGAGTTAATAGTAACAGGAAAAACCTGTGAGCTCCAGTAGGCCAAAACCACAGCCATCATGTAGGCTCAGGGTCAGGCCTGTAGCAGGCGCCCAAAGAGTCACTAAGCAAACAGGGCCCCATAAGAAATGTGGAAAATATTTTATCCCCTTTGCACTTTTAAATATATTAGCTTTATTTTTTTTTAAATCACAGAAATAAATTTTGACTGGCTTCCGGTGGTAATGATTTCTGGTTAAAGCTCAAAACAAACACCGTAAGTCAGTGCTCTTTCTAAGGGCAGAGACCTTAGAACATAGATGTATATGTAAGAGTAAACTGGCGATTTTCTTAGAAGCTGGAACTGTGCTCCTTTAACAAATCCACTGATCAGAGTCATGTTTACATATCCACTGTCAGCTTCAGTCATTTGTTTATTTGGAAGGCACGTCCCCTTTGGTCCAGATTTAAGGGGCGCAGTCAGTGTATGACCCCTCAGATCTCACATTGGGACACACACACACACACACACACACACACAACTAAAATTTACCTCAACATGTACAAAGTGGCCTGAAGCAGTTTGTAAAAATGAAAGAAATTGTCCAATAGCACAAGTGGAAGGGCAGAAACCACTTAAAGGGAGCAAAGGGTGATGTTTCTAGATGAGCCAATTGCTACCTTGGGGCAAGGACTTGGTCCTGAGGTCACTGGCATTTGAGACAAAGAGGACAGCATTTCCAGTGTATGACCTGACACCAGTTGTCTCTTCAGGCAAAAGTCTTTCCAAGAACCAAACTCTACCATCATCCGGGTATTTGTGGAATGGACAATGTCTTCAGCCACCGCATTGGACAAGACACAGGAATGTATAGTTCAGATGCGCCATTCTTGCTCTGTCATTTAGAATCACTGAAGATTTGGCCCATGATCCAGACTCTAGGGAAGTGGGGATAGGGAGGGTCTCTTCAGTGGTGCTGCTGTGATCCTGCCCGATGGGTGGTATCCAAATGCTGACTTCCTGGAGGGGCACGCGTGAAGATGGAGGTCTCATTAGACACCCATCATCTTAAGCCCCCAAGGGGATATATACTGTAAAGCTCCTGTTGCTACCTCTTTGCCTTCCTAGTGACTGGGGTAACAGAAATATGGCTCCAGAGATCGTACCCCATTGTACTACTGGCCCACCTAGAAACTCAAGACCCTTTCCTGTGTCTAGGTGGAGGTATGGCTGCTCCTCTTCCCCTCCCATCTCTCACCAGTTGCTGGAACCTGTTCAAAGGGCTCAGGAGCAGAACAAGTGCACAGAGTGTGCAGCACAGAGCATGAGTCCCTCTTTCTTCAGGTGACCAGTCTTGCCAGCCATTCTCACTTGGCTGGGAGAAAGGAAGAGTGTCCCCTTCCCCATCATCTACAGAAAGGAGTGGCTTTCTACCTGGAAACTCAACCCCAAATTCTCCAGCCAATTCTATTACTCCCTTTCTATAAGCTGGCAGTCAGGGAGGGATGAGAAGGTGGTTGGAGGAGCAAAGCGGGTCCTTTAGTTGCTGTGTAGTATTCATCTTCTGTCTATCATTCAAATATAGTCAGAAAGGTCCTTGATAACGTTCTGCTTATTGCACATGTCCCAATTACTCTCCATATTGGCCTAATTATCTGTCTGCTCTTCCAATCTGAGACCTCCTTAAAGGCAGACATTGTGTCTTACCATCTAGCATCCAGCATATCAAGAAAAAGTTTCTGTGAGCAGACAATTTAAGATTGGGCTTTTCATTTACATGGACATCTTTACTGCCATTTTAGCAGAGCTTTTGTGATGCAGGTTCTTAGAAGAACTAATTACGCAGGTGTTTCTGAACTTGTTGAAAAGCTGAATTGGGAGAAATATATCCTCAGGAAAATCACAGGCTCACTGTGTGGCCCTGATGGAATCAGAGAAGATAGCCTCATCTGACCGCTTCCAAAGTCCTGTGCCAGGGGGCTGGAGGACAAAAGGGTTTGCCTGCCACAGCCTGCAGGAAGAAGGTCTGTGGCAGTCACTTCCCAATAGGTCTATCTCCTTGTGGAATGAAGTCAATAGCAACCTCAGAGGGAGCAGAAATGAGTCTGTCTGTCTGTAGGGACTTGGATGTGAGTGGTCCCACAGCCACTGCTATGTCACCCTCATGGCTTAGAATGGCCAGATGGAGATCAGGAAAGGGCCAAGCAGCTGTGGGCCGTCTTTGCAGAAACAGGCTCAAAAGGATTCATGCAGTCCCTTTAAATCCTCACAGTACGTGTCTCTAAAGAATTTGACAGCTATTACCAAGAACCTAAAAACATATACTTTAGACTCAGCCATGCCAGTTCTAGGAATTGTTTTTAAAGAAATCAGGAATGAAACACATATGTATACAAAGGGATGTTCATCTAAGTGTGTTAATGAAATAACTAATGGGATATTACGTAGTTAGAAGTCACATTATAGTTAACAAAACACAGGAGTGCTCATGTACAAAATAGACATATGATATAATCTAATTGTCTGGAGGATGGATGTGTGGAAGAAGATAGGAAAGACATGCTAACAATGGTTATCTTTAGGTAGCAGGTGGTTTTAGTTCATTTTCCATACTTTTCTGTTTTCCCTTTTTTTCAGAACATGTATACTGTTTTTTTTTTTTTACAATCAAAAGAAAACAATAAATGATATTTTAAATAAATAAAATCCAAATGAGCAATTAATTCATCATTTGTATCTGAAGACAATAACTGAAAGGGGTTTGGCACAGAAGGGATTTGTC
Organism: Murina feae; assembly: GCA_004026665.1. Taxonomy (NCBI): domain Eukaryota; kingdom Metazoa; phylum Chordata; class Mammalia; order Chiroptera; family Vespertilionidae; genus Murina; species Murina feae. The sequence continues at coordinate 63,281 of PVJC01001817.1, forward strand.
CAGAGAGAAAAGGATTACAAAAAGGAATTACTTTGCTTTGATAAGGACATTCTTTAGGTTGTAATCTAGAGGTAGGTCAAGTAACATTCTAATTCTGTGTGTGTTCACAGGAGAATTATGAAAAAAGAAGAAGAAAAATTTGGTAGGATTTAACATAGCAATAATATAAATAGGTAAGGTTTCAGGTTGACTTTGTGGCTAAATTAAGTCAGAGTATTATCAGTCAATATTTATCCAAATATCGTAGTGGTTATGAGCTTGGGCTCTTGATTGAGTTTAAATGACAGCGCTTTTACTCATCAGCCATGTAACCTTGACAAATTGATTTATCTCTCTCAATTGCCACCTCAGTAAAATGTAGGTAACAGTGAAAAAATAGGAGGGAGATTGAGGGATGGCTAGAAAGGGGGAAGGGATTAAGAAGTACACGTTTCCAGTTACAAAAAACAGTCACAGGGATAACATTGTGAAATTTTTGTATGGTGTCAGATGGGTACTAGACTTATTGGGGTGATCTCTTTGTAAGATATTTAAATGTCTACTCACTATGCTGTACATCTGAAACTAATATAATATTGTATGTCAAATGTAACTGAAAAATTATAAAAAATAATAATGATGATAACACCCACTGCTTATAAATTAACATGTAAAGCACTGAGAGCACAGTCTAGCATATCATAAAAACCAAATAAAAGTTACCTATTACTATTATTGTTGTAAATAAGTTTCTGAATAATATAGCAGTAGAAAAGTCAAAAGTCAAGCCTGGGAGTCAGAAAGCCTGAGAGCAAGCACAGACCCCACCACTGTATAGAAATGTGGACTGGACAAGCATTTATAGTCCCAGGAACCCTTTCTCAAAGATGGTGATAGCAGCACCTGTCTCTCTTTCATAACACTGTCATGGAGGTCAAATGAGGTACAATTTCTTAAAATCTGAGTGAATAGAAAGAGACTGGAGAGCTCCCACTCCTCTTCATATGTGGGTATAGGTTTTCAAGATTCCCTGTGTAGAGGATTATAGCCCAGGGAGGTTAGGATGAGTCTCAGCTCTGGATTAATAACCAGGTGTGTCTATTTTAATAGCTTTTCAATTCTGCCGCGGGGATGGTAGAAGAATCTAATGCAGTTAGCAGTAGCTCATCTGTAAGAATATGTTTTGGACATATGATACCTGTCACTTTCCCCTTTGTTTATGAGCATGACAAATCAGAAAACAGCTAGGTGCTCAACAAAAGGCTTGGTCAAATAAATTTCTGTCCATATGCACAATGAGATATTTTGTTGGGAATAAAAGTAATATTTTAGACATAAACTTAATGGAAAGAGAAATTTCTCTTTGTATATTGTAACAAAACATGCACAGAAAGACACACCTTTATACATTACACAGAGGAGTCTGTAAAGAAAAAAGAGGTGGTCAAGTTCTACCAAGCAGGAAGATGTTTCAATGGAAGCCAGGGTGTGTGGAATGATATTTTGGGGGTGGGCTATAAATCAAGACCATTCACCCACCAATCTAAAGGCTACGAGGGAAATCAAGTGAAGTAAGAAAACCTTCATAATGAAACCCAGAATAGTCAGAGGCAAACAGGGCCAGAGCAACTGGTTCACTAAAAAACAACAACAACAAAAGTCATAGTGTTATTACAAGAAAGATTATAAATCCTACAGATAGACCAGGTGGGGATTTGAAAAGGAAATCAGCCTTGCAATGGGGGGTATGTTTTATTTCAAAAGAGCCCAGAGAGAACAAACAAGAGCCCAGAGTGAAAGTCCCTTGCTGTCTCTCATCCATACCATGGCTTCAGACTTCACCTAATCCCATCAAGGTCAGGAAGTGAGCATGGCCTGTGGGAACACCCAGAGTGTGCCCACCATCCCTGAAACTGTGCCCCCTGTGGAGGACAAGAAGAGCTTTGTAGCTGACCTAGATCTCTATGCTTACGGATTTTTTCCTGTCCCTCTGAATATAGAAATGCTTAAACCTCACTTAGAGACAAGAGAGTGAATTCCCTTTCGCTGGGGGAAAAGGGAGGGTGAGAAACACATGGATAATTTATTCGTTTTGGACATTTGGGCAGTAGGAGACTGTCACTAGTTAGAAAGCAGCCCTTCTCCACTGAGAGGTGTTCATCCCCCTTTCCCTTTTCCAGGGAGTAGCTAGAGGTTCATCCTATGGGATAGGAGAGAAAGAGGCTAAAATAAGTTGATAAAATTAGTTCCAGAGGAATTTTTAAATGGATCCCATGTTTTAATATGCCCCAATGCATCTCAACTTGAACTAAAATTTATTGATTACTGTGGAAGACTGAATGTGTTAATGGCCCAATTATTTTCCCTCTCTATATCCATGTCCTTCACTGTGACTTTGTAATTCCTTCTACTAAAGAAATAAAAACCAACTCCCCCAGTCCTTAAATCTGGACTAGGCTGAGTGACTTGCTTCGGTTTACAGAATGCAATAGAAGTGACAGTATGCTACTTCCAAACCTTGGCTTCATAGAATTTATGTGTTTCCACTGCTCTCTTGTGTATCTGTTATCCCCAATGCAACATTTTCAGGCTAATGGATGAGACATAAATGGAGCAGAGCTTAATCACCCAGTCATCCCTGCCAACACCAGTCTAGATCAGCTGACACTAAGAGTAACCCCAGTCATGTAAATGAGTCCAGTCAAAATCAGTAGAGCTGCCAGCTGAAACCAAATGTAAGAGCAATCAATTTATTGTTGCATAACCCTGGAGTTGTGTGGTTATCAGTTACAGTGTTGTGTATTGTTGCAACCACAGATAACTAACAGAATTACCTACCTTTTCAGCACCCAAGTCATTACTATCTAAACCTCTCAACCACCTGAAAGAGATGTATCACTATTTCACTCTATAGATGAGGAAATTGAGACATTGTGAGATGAAATTATTTCTCAAAAGTCAAAATTCAGAAAGTGAGGGAGTTTTCATATTTCAAGTGCAAGGGTCTTTGAATGCACTGCAGATGAATCAGGAGAAAACAGAATATATATAAATATATAATATTTATTTTTTAATAAATGTGAATGTAGACTGATTGCCTGGGTGAAAATTTTGACCCTCCCATTTAGTAGCTTTAGAAATTTTGCAGGTTTCTCCTTCTTTCTAAGTCACAGTATTTCCTTCTGTAAATTTGGGATAATATCATCTGTCTTGAAGGTAATTAATTTCACAAACATTTATTGAGTGATGACTATGTCCCACGTTTTAAGTGCTGGGAATCCTTAGCTGATCAAAAATGCAAAGGTCTGGAGGCAGTTATATACACCTTGTATATCTGAGGAATAGTCTATACTTCTGAAATAAAAAAGAGGAAGATTTGGCTTTAGAGAAAACATGTTGGTTAGAAAGAAAAATTATTATTGTTAAGATTTCTAGCTAACCTCCTCCATTTGAGGTTAGACTTAGGAGAATGATGCTTGAGAAGGACATGGGACCTCAGAGCAATACATCCTTTCTAGAGGATTCATTTGTGGTAAGATGTAGAAAAATTCCCATGCTCTGAGAATAGAATTAGCTAGAGCTGAAGGAAAGGTTCCTGTCCTGCTCCTCAACATCTGAGTAATTAGATCTAGAACTGGCATCAATTCTGGGAAGGGAATACCTTAAAGACCTCCAGGTAAATGATCCTGCTGCAGGATAGAACTTCAAAATGCAAATGTTTCAAGTAATAGGAAATAAAATCAGACTTTTTTTTTTGCACACACCGTTTTGAAGCCTTAGATTCTCATAATTTACTTTCAATCCAACAAGTGTTACCTGCTGTTGTGAATGTTTCCTATAAAATAAGATGCAATGTAATATCCAACACAGTCTGTACAGCTCTCCGTTAAACTGTGTGTTCCCTACTCTGTGATATGGTGCTTAACTTGAAAGCCCAGCAAGGGACTACATTTTTCAGAACCCTTGCATCTAGACAGGACCATGAGATTAGTCCCCCCTCCCCCCAACCCCGTAAGTATAAGTTATGTGTGTTCTTTCCAGACAAAAGTGCCTTCTCTATTTCCTGTGTCCATATTGGCCATCTAAATTGCAAAGGACACTGAGGATTCAGGGAGGCAAAAACACAAAATGAAAGAAAATCAAGCTCCGATCGTTACCTGGAAGGCCCAACCTCTGGACTGTCATGTGAGCAAAAAATAAATGTCTCTGGTGTTCAACCACTGATAGTTGATAGTTTAGGGCTTATTTTTTACAGCAGTTAATATTACCCCACTTAATAAAAATTGCCCCCAAAAATAAAAAATTGATCCAAGCAAGAAACAATGTCTAGGTTTTAGTAAACTAACTTCTAAAGGAATGAGTTCACCTTGTGGCAACATATAGAGTTGATGCTAGATTAATTAAAAGTTGCTGGGGTAAAATTCTTCTTAAAATAGCACTGCACAGAGGTGTGTGTTAAGGAGTCTAAAGACCCTGGGGGCGGGGAGGTCAATGGGAAAGAGAGAGAGAGAGAGAGAGAGAGAGAGAGAGAGAGAGAGAGAGAGAGAGAGAGAGAGAGAGAGAGAGAGAGAAAGAGAGAGAGAGAGAAAAAGAGAGAGAGAGAGAGAGAGAGAGAGAGAAAAGAGAGAGAGAGAGAGAGAGATGTACTACTGTTTGTAATACTTTAAACATAAATAAATAAATAAGTAAATAAATAAATAAAATGCATCACTCAGAGAAAAAATAAAAACAGAACCATGTGGAATCATTAGATTTAATACAAAGTCCCCAAGTTTCATACAAAAAAAAAAAAAAAACAGTCAGGAGGAAGTCTAGGTTGTGACCAGACATCAGTCTGTTCCTGCCCTAAACCATTGTTGATATCAAATCTCCTTTGTTTATTGCAGTCATCATTGCTGATGCAAAGTGTTAATGATCTTGCTTTTTTCAAATGGGTGTGAATTGCATGCATTTTATTTCCTAACAGAGTCTAGGGTCACTTGATATTTTCACATAAAAAGAGCTGCTTCATGACATGGCGTCTGAAGCTAACATGAATTTATCCTTCACAAGCCAACAAAACTGCAAACTATAATTCAAAAATTTGATTTGGATGTTCTTGTTAAATCTCACTAGTTCAATGATTTCCTTAGCTCAATGTTTTCCTTATCATACATTTACCCTCAACAGGAACACATTTTTAGAAGTGTGTTTTAATTAATACTGATGTTCAAATGACTTCAAATGATTCACCCAGGATCATTAACATGGTAGAAATAGAACCAACTCTGCATTTTTTAGCCAATAAAAAGATTCATCAAAGACAGTAATTGCCTTTCAATGTGTCTTCATAGTGGGAGATCTTCAATGACATCATGGCAAGTACTTAATCCAAAAAAGCTACTGCATTAAATGCTCAAGCTCTTCAGTGGAATGATTCCAACTAGAGCTGAAAATTCTTCATTGAGCTGAATAAAATATTATAAATCAATTGAGACCACTAATAGAAGAATGGATAAAAATTATGGTATTGGCACAATGAAACACTATACTTCAATGAGAATGAATAAACTTCAAGTACATCTGACCACATGCACAAATACCACAACCATAATACTAAGCAAAAGAAGCCAAAACAAAACAATACATGATTCTCTTTACAGAAATTTCCAAAGTAGGTCAACTTAATCTATAGTGTTAGAAGTTAGAATGGTGGTTACCTTTGAAGGTTGGGTAGTGACAAGGGGACTGCTGGAGGGCTGGAACTGTTCTGTTTTCAGACCTGGGCTCTCATTCCCCAGGTATTTTACACTTGTAAAAAGTTCACCAATCCATGCTTAGTGCACTTTTCTACACTATCCTATCTAATAAAAGAGTAATATTGCAAATTAACCATTACACTGAGACAAAGATGGCAGTAGCTGGGACAAGATGCTTACATCGTCGCCATGGCGACAATGTAGGCATTCTGCCCTAGTCCGCTGGATGAGGGCCTCTGGGCCTGCTTGGTTGCTGCTGCCACTGAGGTAGAGTAGCTGTGACATAGTGCTTAGGCAAGGCTCAGAGCTGCTGGGTGCCGGACCCAGCCTGCAGGGGGCCTGGCACCTAGCAGCTCCAAGCCCCAGAGCCTCAGAGCCAATGGAGCCACTAAGGCTACAGCAGAGACACAAATCTGCAGGAAACCTGTGGAAAGGGAGATAAACTATCATAACTTTATCTCCCTTCCCACAAGATGAGAAAACTGACTTTGATTTATTTAAAGATATGGCCCACACCTTTCTACAAGCACAGCATATGTTATGACCACTCCCAGGAAGTTCTGATCAGAATACTGTCTCCAGGGAATAACACTACTGTGGCAAATCATCTAAAAAAGGAAACAAGCTTTTCTTGGGTTTATTCTGAAAGTCAAAGAACATGCCACCCCAACATATGCTGTGTTGTTATATTGATGACCTTGAGCTGCAGATGCTTGGAAACAGCAAATGCAAGGAGAGGCTTTCACTGAAGTCTCCTGATCTGCCTAAAATTGGACCCCCACAAAAGGTTCCCTCGATGGGAAAAGTGTCATCAGCCAATGAAGACTGACTCCTGTCACGGGAGACTACAAGTTCACATCACCCCCAAACTTTGTTAAAAATTATCTCCCCCACCCCCATTCATCTTTTCCTAAAACACATATACTCTCCTCTAAGAGGCATAGATATCCCATCCCCTTTCCCTAGGAAGAAGGTATCTAAATCTGGATTCTAAGCCACCTTGGGGAGTTATTCATTTTTCCCCGGGATCTCCCACATATACATGAGATACACGTTAATGAACTTTTGTTTTTCTCTTAGTAATCTGTCTTTCATTACAAGGGCCTCCGCTAAGAACTCAGAAGGGTAGAGGGACACTATTTTTCCTCCTCCATAATTCTGTCTTGGGAAATCAAGTCCCAGGCTGAACAGTAAGTTTGGCTCAAGTGCCAAGCAGTCCTGGCTGAGGGGAGGGAAGCTTCTAGGGGGAAATCAATGATATTGGCATCAAAGTAGGACAGAGGGCACATGCATGATTGTTGGTGGGAGTTTAAAATGGTTCAACATTTTTGGAGGAGGATTTGGCAAAATCGATAGAAATGTTCAAGGTACATCCAAGAGTCTTCTTCTAGGAATCTCATCTGCTTAGATAAAGCCTCAGTGCATAAGCCCTGGTCAGAACCTAGGATGCTACTGCAGGCTTCCCTTCCACAATAGGAAAACCTGCTAACAACCTGCATTTTTAAGACAAGGTGGCATCTATACTAATAAAAAGGTAGTATGCTAATTGGATTGAACATCTTTCAGATGACCTTCTGGATGTCCTTCTGGACAAAGCCTTGGTGGCAGGGCTGAGGCAGAGGCAGTTACAGGCAATCAGGCAGGCAGAGGAGAGCAGTTAGGATTATCAGGCTAGCAGGGGAGAGCAGTTAGGGGGATTAGGCCAGCAGGCAGGTGATTGGTTAGGAGCCAGCAGCCCCGAGGGTTTCCCAATTGGAGAGGGTGCAGACCAGGCTGAGGGACCCCCCCACTACTGTGCATGAATTTCGTGCACTGGGCCTCTAGTATATTATAATTCAATAAAATATTTACTTAAAGATCAAATAAAAACACTTGAAGACACCTGTAGAGATTCCTCAATATTTCCAGATGTTTAAGTGGTGGTTAGCATTCAGGTATGGTCTGTGCTTCATAGATAATGTATAGAAATAGAACCAGACCTTGCCTGACAATGCTAAGCAGTCATGGTTATATGTCCAAGAGATTCAGTGCTGCACTTGAAACATTATTTTCACATCTCAATGGAAATGGGAGGCAACCAAGGCTTTGATCTCCATCTATTGCTTCCATTATGCTTCTCATTTGATTCTGCCCCAGGAACATCAATAAGCCACTACCAATATGGTAAATCTAACATCTAAAAGCTGTGTTGTTTCACCAGCACCATCAACAACTTTACCAACTATCCTGGTATTGTTATAGTAATAGTCACTTGCTATTACTGTATGTTTTGTTTTTTTTTGCTGGCAGTATCTAATCTAATAAAAGAGTAATACTGAAATTGACCTTTTATCCTAGATGCCTGAGCCATGCCCACCAGCCAATCAGAGTGGCTTTATGCAAATTAACTCAGCCAAGATGGAGGCCGGCAGCGCAACCTCAAAGGCAGGTGCAGCAGGCGGCAGGGTGTGTGGGGTGGGTGGGTGGCAGGCCACGGGGTGGGTGGGTACAGGTCAGGCTGAGGACCCCCCTGGGGTCCTAGTTGATACATAACAAATTATCCTCTAAATATCACAACTTCAGATTTTTTTTTTTTTGCTGTTGGTTTTGTGGGTTATAAATTAAGAAATGGACCAACATAGCAATTATCTCAGGGTCTCTCTTGCAGTTGCAATCAGATGTTGGCTGGGCTACAGACATCTGAAAGCTCAACTTGGCTGGGCATCCAAGATGTTCACTCAGCTGGCTGGCAGGTGGTGCAGGCTATCAGCTGGGTCCAGCTGGAGCTGATGACTGGACTGCCGACAATTACTTCCCCAGCATAGTAGATAGTCTCAGGGTAGCTGGTTTTCTTACATGGTGCCTAACTTCTAGCTTCCCCACAATGAGTTCCCTGAGAATCCAGAGGAACTGATGTTGCCTCAGAAGTCCTGTGGCATTGCTTCTACTGCATTGGGTTGATTACAAGAGAGACACAAGCCCAAATTCAAGGGGAAGAAATTAGACTTCACCTTTCAACCAGAGGAATATAAATGAATTTTCAACCATTTGAAAAACCTACTTCACGGTGTGACCAGTGCAATAGCCAAAGTAAATTTCATTGTCTTCCTTTTACGGATGCTCTCTGGGGTCTTCATCCAGAATGTAACAAGCAATCATGAAAATGCAAATCAAATTCCTCCACTAGATATATTATCAATGAAGTCATTAGGAGCTCCCATTTAATGAGAGGAGAAATCCAGTAGGCATCGAGCTTATAATTCTGTAGCAGAAGCCTTGTAGTCCACCTGTTCTGTTTGAAGAAACTGAAACCTAGAAGGGGTCCCAGTCACCTAGATGTCAGGTTTCCAGGCTGAAGTCTGAATTTATGTTTTCTGACTCTAAGACAAATATTTACAACTATTATTCTGAGATTTTGAGATTAAATGAGCTTCAGTCATTTCTATGACATATTCTGCATCAAGTACCTGGATGTTTTAGAAAGGTATATGTCTTACATCTTAGCACTGAATCCTGGGATATTCTGACCCATTTGTTTAAGCTGGCATTGCACTAGTGCCAACTGAGTGAAGTATTTGTTGCTCTTTTGAAGGAAGAAAATGTAATAAACAATTTTTAGATTCATAGGAGTGTGGCAGAGCCATGCACCCAGGAGGGAAGAAAATTTTATTCTGAGCCTAGAATATCTTTATCAGTTTCCCAGGTGAAAGAACTGGAGATTAATAAGGATTAAAATAGCAAGCAAAACGAAACTAGATGGAGTTGCTAAGGGCTCAAGAAACCATACTAAAATTCACTATGATCCTGGACAAATTTAAAAGATAGCTTGTTAGAAGTGAGATAAAATACAATGGAAACAAATGTAGAATGGCTCATCTCAATGAGAATCCACATAGATGCAAAGGTGGGTAAGTCTGGCCAGACACAACCATCAATGAGCCCATGTGATGGGAGACAGTCAGCAATATTAACTTCAGCTGTGGAGCTCATAGGAGAGTAGAAAGTATAACCTCAATATGTAGGGGCTTTTTCTTACCCCCTCCCCCCACCCTGCCAATGTAGCAATGCATATTCAAAGTTCCTTTACCTTTTCTTTTTTTTTTTTTTTTTGAAGAAAATCTTTATTATCCTTTATCTTTTCTTTAATGGCCTTTATCACTACGTAATTTTGGGTGTGATTATTTGATTGATATTGTCTTCCCACTAATGGGGAAAGAAGGTCTGGATATGTTTCCATCATACACACAGTGCCCACCACAATACCCAACATATAGCTGGTATTTTATCAATGTTTATTGAATGAATACATACATATCAGAAAGACAATAATGTAAATCAGAAGTTGGCAAACTGGCATATGGATCAAATGTGTCCTGCCACCTGTTTTTGTATGGCTGTGAGCTAAGAATGATTTTCATATTGTTAAGTAGTTGAATAAAATTAAAATAAGAATAGTATTTTGTAACATGAAGACTACATAAAATTCAAGCTTCAGTGTCCGTAAAAAGGCTTTATTGGGACACAGCTATGCTCACTAACATATATTGTCTATGTAATGTGTAGCTCTTATGCTTTGGGAACTTCACACTAAAATGACAGAACTGAGTAGTTATAACAGACCAGAGTTGTAACAGAAGTTCGGTGCATAAAATTCATGCATGGAGTGGTGGGGGGAGTAGTGGCCCTCAGACCAACCAGCACGCTTTCCAATCTGGGACCCCTTGAGGGGTGTCCGACTGCCCGTTTAGGCCTGATCCCAGTGAGATCGGGCCTAAACGGGCAGTCGGACATCCCTTTCACAATCCAGGACTGCTGGTTCCCAACCTCTCTCCTGCCAATTGCCCCTAACCACTCCCCTGCCAGCCTGATCAATGCCTAACTGCTTCTGTGCCGGCCTGATTGCCCCTAACTGCCCTCCCCCTGCCAGGATGGTACCCCTCAACTTTCCTCCCCTACAAGTCTGAGTCCCTCCCAACTGCCCTCTCCTGCAGGCCTTGGTCCCCCCGCAAACTGCCCTCCTTTGTCAGCCTGGTCATCCCCAACTGTCTACCCCAGCCAGCCTGGTCCCATACAGCTGTCCTCCGCTGCAGGCCTGGGTCCCCCACAACTGTCCTTTTCTTCCAACCTGGTCCCCCCCAACTGTCCTCCCCTACAGTCCTGAGTCCCCCCTAACTGCCCTCCCTTGCTGGCCATCTTGTGGCAGCCATCTTTGACCACATGGGGGAAGCCATCTTGTGATGGTCAATTTGCATATTACTCTTTTATTAGATAGGATACTAGGTGGCCCACAGTGTCTAAAATATTTACTATCCAGTCCTTTCCAAAAAAAGTTTTCTGACCCCATAATATAGACAATCTGACTTCTCTCATCCTTAAGGACCCATCCATAGAGGAATAGCTGAAATGTAATACTTAAACTGATTTTTGTGGTTCCTACATTGAAACATAGAAATAGTCAAGCTTATTTTCTAATAAGATGAAGGCTATAAATAAGAAACTGCTCAGGCCCTAACTGGTTTAGTTCAGTGGATAGAGTGCGGGCCTGTAGACTGAAAGGTCCCAGGTTCGATTCCAGTCAAGGGCACATGCCCTAGTTGATGGCTTGATCCCCAGTGGGGGACATGCAGGAGGCAGCCAATCAATGATTCCCTCTCATCATTGATGTTCTTTCTCTCTCTCCCTCTCCCTTCCTATCTGAAATCAATATTGATTTCAGATAGGAAGGGAGAGGGAGAGAGAAACTGCTCAGGTGCTGGAATTGAAGGAATAATTACTGAAGAAATAAATTAACATTACAATGAAAATAATATAGACTAGTTGTGTGGACTTGAGTTTACATCCTCTAGACATATTATCTTAGGCAAAATACTTTTCTAAGCCTTAACTAACCTATCTATAAAATGGGAATAGAAATGTTTTCCCCATAGAATGCTGTAGTGATTGTGCTAGATATAACAGACACCTTTTGGGAATGCTTGACCATCTGAAAATCTTTTCTCTGGCCCGCCTTGTGTAGCTCAGTGGTTGAGTGTTGACCCAAGAATCAAGAGGTTGTCGGTTCAATTCTCAGTGCAGAAACAAGCCTGGGTTTGGGCTTAGGTTCAATCCCCAGTAGGAAATAGGGGGTTGCAGGAGGCAGCAGATCCATGATGTTTTTCTCTCATCGATGTTTCTATCTCTCTATTCCTCTCCCTCTCTCTCTAAAACTCAATAAAGACATGTTTTTTAAAAATAAGTTAAAATCCTTTCTCTGAGAACTGTTCCTCCAACTCCAGGGGCAACCTGTGCAGCTCTTTTCATCTCTTCTCCTTTGGTCGCAATTGACTAGACAAAGCAAGGGCACCTGATGCAAAGTCTGTCCTGGGCCAAGTGCATCTTTTCCCCTAACACATTGACAACAGAACATAGAGACTCTAGCTCATCCATTTAAGGCACTTGGATTGGAGCCACCTATTTGGATCACAAGAAAGCATAAAAGAAACTGATTTGCAGACTGAGTAGAATGATATCTGTGTAGAGAGAATAACAGTAGCCCTTCCTGTTGCGATAGAGCCCACTTGAACCTGTTCTGTGATGCAGCTGGTTCTCTGCTCATGGGTACAAGTCTAAGGTCATAAATTCTGCCTGTGGAGCCATCTCCATCTCCATCTCCATCTCCATCTCCATCTCCATCTCCATCTCCATCTCCATCTCCATCTCCATCTCCATCATCTCCATCTCCAAGCTGCATTCACCTCTAAGTACCTCAAGGATCCACACTCCCTTATGGGAGCCACAGAAATAGGGTAGATAGAGTCCCTTGTATTTCACTATTTGCTGCAGCCCACTTTAGATGGAATTTCCCAGCATCAGAGGGATGAGGTTGGGAAAGAAAACAACCACACGGAAAGATGGGGTTCCCAATCCCACAAAACAAACAAGTCTAAAGAATGATGTAACAACATATTGTTAAAAAGTGAGCTTCAGAAGCAAATTGACCTAATGACTCTCTGACTGCCTACCTTAGAGGTCTCAGCCCCTCCAGCAGCTGCACAGGAGTAGGATATATGTGGGAATTTAAGAGATAGAACAGCAACAAGGGGGACAGAGAGTTCTCTTGCTACCGATTTGTCAGAGATACACATGGCAGCTTGGAAGACCCTAAGGTTAACAATTTCCTTTTCCTGCTTTCATTCCCTTGGGTTCAACCTGACCACCTTTTTTAAATCTTGATTTAAGGAGATATTTATGCAGAAATCCTGCTTTTAAAACTGGTACTGGGTGGACTTCAGCTTCTTGTCATAAGTATGGCCTTACTGAAACAATATGCAAAGTTCCTGCTACATGATCACTGTTCAGCAATGTAATGGTTGCTGTCATTATTTGCTTTTAATTATTGTTTTGGAAGCCCATGGCCATGGTTTTTACAGATGCATCCTGCAGTATATAGGCATAAACTGGCCTATTTTGAATTTGCTTCAGAATAATTTTACAATAAAACTTTTTAAAAGTAGAAAGAAATAAAGAACACAAGTTTAGCAAAATCTTGTTAATTATTGAATGTGAGTGATGGCTAGATGGGAGCCCATAGTACTACTCATTCTACTTTGTGTATATTAGAAAATTCCATAAGAAAAATTAGATTAAAATTAGATTAGATTTTAACCACATTAAGTTCTTAGACAACGAGTCTAAAAAGCCAGTTCATCATGCATTTTGCAAGAAAGTTTTAGAACACTGTAATATTTCAAAAAATATATATATTTATCTTGGATGATGTGCATTGGCTGAAGACAGAAAAAATGGACCAAATGACCTTTGAAGATGTCCCCTCAGTGTGCACATGAACACACACACACACACACTTTTCAGCTCTCCTATACACATTGAACTGTTTCTCTCAAAACAAAGGCCAAGGTACTTTATTCCCTGAGAACTCTGAGAAAACCATCAATAACCCAGGATGTGTGAGAGAATTGCGATATTTCCTTGAATCTCAAGGTGAGGGGAGAGAATCACATTATTGATTTCTTCTTTTTCCATTGCAGGATGCCAATGGAAGTGAGTGATTTGATGTCTATGCTGCAAATCTCCTGATCTATGGAAGATAAATCACGCTGCACTGCCCTGGCCGGGCTTCTTCCATAAAGACAACCCACTGCATGCAAGTCTCGGTTAATGAAGTCCAATTGCTCAGTAAGCTGGGGTTTTCCCAGTTTGGATAAATGGGAAAAATAAAGATCAGGTATGGCCTAGCCTACTCTAGAGAGCATCACTTTTCAGCTGCAAATTTGAGGTTGAGAAAAAGAACTATGGGAAGGAAGAGGCAGAAAACAAAGATAGCAGCAAATTAAACACAGAAATCTAGGGCTCATGTGCTCTCTTCCCTAGAGGCAGCAGGAGGAGAAACTGCTCATCCCTGAGAGGAAGAAGCTGCCCAAGGTGAGCAGAAAGGGTGAGCAGAGGATGGGAGGAGAGACTGCAGTACTTCCTGGAATCTTTTACTCCACCATCTCAAGGGCATGGCCTGAAACTCAAAATTCCTGCCCAGTCCAGCTGGAAGAATTGAGAAGTGGGCTTTCTACTGGAAGAAAAGATGGTTCCTGGAGGCAAGTGAAGAGAACTGAGTTACTGAAAGACACCCTCAAGAAAGGAGCAAGGCAGCATCTGGCCCGGAACTTGACCCAAGGGAGGTTCTCCATAAATTCATTCATTCATTTATTCATTCATTAGAGAAAATGGTGACTGGGTGTCTACTACGTGCTCTGTGTTAGGAAAGCCAGACCTGTACTAAATAGACATAAAGTCTGTGACCTCCTGGAACACATAGTCTGTTGATAGGACTGGTAGTTTTGCAGATAAATGTATAATTGTTGAGAGTGATAAGCAGAAGAGTGCTGATCTAGAGGAACTCTGGAATTATTTAAGTACTAGGGGCCTGGTGTACAAAAATTTGTGCACTCGGGGGGTGGGGGTCCCTCAGCCTGGCCTGTGCCCTCTTGTAGTCTGGGACACCTCAGGGGGAGGGATGTCCACATGCTGGCATGCCTGGCCAGCCTGGGTGAGGGGTTGAGGGCCATTTTCAGGCTGCCCACAGTCCCTTCAGGGTTCGTGCACTGGGGGGTTGGAGGGCTGGTGAGTGCAGGCCTGGACCTTTCCCACTGGAGGGTCCACAGTCGCACACGCCTGGTGGGCCCCCACCGCTGAGGGGACACACCTGGCGCAGAGCTGGGTGGCGAGCCAGGGGCGGACGCTGGTGCAGGATCCCTCGGTGGGGCCCTGCTGCTGAACAAACAACCTGGGGTGGAGCCGGGCAGTGGACTGGCTTTGGATTCTCCGCACTGTGCCGCAGACGCTCCTGCACGCCCTGTGGAGGCCCCTGGGGGGCAGATGAAGGTAGCGGACCCTGGACAGGTGCTCTAGGTGCTCCCACACGCCCCCGAGGAGGCCCCTGGGACAGAGCCAGGCAGCAGACCCAGGACAGGCATTCCTGGACACCCCACGGAGGCCCCCGGGGCAGAGCCAGGCAGCTGACCCAGGACGGGCACTCCTGCATGCCCTGCAGAGGCCCCCAGGGGGCGGAGCCAGACAGTGGATCTGGGACAGGTGCTCCTGGACTTCCTGAGGAGGCCACCAGGGAGCAGACCCAGGATGGCTCCTCCTGCAAGCCCCGTGGAGGACCCGCTCTCCCGCATGCCTGGTGGAGGCCCCCTTGGGGCGGAGCCAGGCAGTGGACCCGGGGACGGGCACTCCTGGATGCCCCGAGGAGGCCCTAGGCCAGACCCCCCCCCCACCCCACCCTGCACTCAGCTGACACACCTGGCACAGCTGTGCCGGCTGTGGAGGCTCACAGTGCAGAGCCGCCCTGCCAGCCTCCATCTTGGCTGCGTTAATTTGCATACAGCCACTCTGATTGGCTGGTGGGTGTGGCCATGAGCAGAGACTCAGCCAGCCTAGGCAGGCAGTTGCAACAGAAGCCTCTGGTTTGCTCTAGCTCCATGGCTGCTGGCCTCCATCTTGGCTGGGTTAATTTGCATACAGCCATTCTGATTGGCTGGGAGGCATGGCTTGACTGGTGGGCGTGGCTTAGGTGTCTCAGGTAATGGTCAATTTACATATTTCTCTTTTATTATATTAGATTTTGTACCCAGACACAACCAATGGCAGAATGGTATGCTAACTAGGAGTTCAGGTTCTAGAGAAAGACTCTGGATTCAAATCCCACTTCAACAACTTCCTACCTGGTGGACTCTACATGGGTTATTTAACCTCTCTGTTTCTCTCTAAAACAGTGATGATAACCATAAAATGAATATGAGATTCAGCCGAGCTCAGCTCTGTGTCCCAAGAAACTGATCTCTAATGACCACCTGCTCCCTTGTCCTCTGCTTCTGTTGGATTTGACCAATGGGAAGCACATCCAGGAGCCTGAAAGACCAGAGCAGTTACCAAGTTCTGCCCAGTGACCATCTCCTAGAACCCATACTAGTCCTAAAACCCTACCTCCTTCAAGGCAATATATAGTAAGGCTGTTTCTGGCAGGGCAACTTCCCATGTCGGTTTCCCCAAATTTTCCTATTACTACACACCTTTCATCTACCCCTTTTGAATGTACTATGTGCTTTGCAATGGGACCCTAACCAGTACACGTTAACACAATGCCTGACCCTAGATAAGCACTTGATAAATAGAAGCGAATGTTATCCTGAAGCAGGGGGTCTCCCAGGGGTGAGGACGACGGAGCCCCTAGCGCTAGGACGCTTGCATGCATGACTCCGGAGACCAGGTTCTGTGACGCAGGTCTAATTTTATTGAGGAAGTAAAGCAGTATATATAGTGGAGGTGGCAATCATAGAATGTCTTATTAGGGAGCCAATGAGCATAAAGGTCGGGGTACTGTGTACGTGGCTCTAGGAGAGGCTCAGGCAGGCATTGCCATCTTCCTGGTTTGCCAGAAAGATCTGAACTGCTGGAATGTGCTCACAGCATTGCATCAGCCACTGTGCCGAGATAAACCTCCTGTGCTCTACCTACATTATCCAAGTAAAACTTTCTTTTGGATTGAAGCCATGTCATAGAAAATATCTATGACTCCCATACTGAAAACATATTGAGGAGTGGGATCCCATCTTTTTTCCCAATTCTCTGGGAACACATTAAAAAAAAAAAAGATAAGAAATAGGACCCTGAAAAATGCTAACATAAAGTGGTGATACTTGTGTAAAACAATAATAATTTTGATCACTCCCAACCTTCACCTTGGGCCCAAAGGTCAGAGTGTCATTGTAAGAACCAATGATGCGGTAGCCCTTTGACAATGATGAGAAAGGGGAAGTTTTCCAGCAAGAGAGCCCCAGCCCAATTTGAAGCTGTTATTCACCCACTTAAGACAGAAACGGTCCTCTCTGGGCTCCTCGTGATCCAATCCTTAAGTCTTCTGCTGCCACTAGAAACAGTGTTAAGCTTCGGGATCAGGCCCTTTGGTTTTTATAATCCATGGGAATTTGAAGATGATAAATTTGTGGAGAGCCTGAAAGTTCCTAACACACAATTGAAGCCCAAGAGGAAAATCATTAGGTTGGAGTCATGTAACTCCAGCAACTCTTGTCAAAGGCTCTGAGTTATATATGTCCCTTGCTGCATCTCTCCTTCACATGCCCCATCTTGCCATGGAATAAGGAAAATGGCAGAGGCAATGAAAGACAGTAAAAAGAAAGATCTGTCCAATATGACTAGTTATGAGCATTTGTTGTGAGAGGTCAGGTGGGGCAAGAATTCAAAATGATGACGCAAAGGAGAACAGGGATTAGCATTAGACTGAACTCATTCTGGCTTTCATGGCTACCCACCCCCACCTTCAGTCATTTTCTGAGGTTTTGCCAAATCTTTCATGGCCATTGTTTGGACATCCCACAAAAGTTCATTCCTATTCACAGTGACAGTTACAGCTGAAGTGAAAGAAACTTTATCCCTGACTTCAAATATTGAAGCCTAAACCACCATAAATTAGGACTTGCCTGCCCCACAATCCAATTAATAGAATAAATCAGATGTGCTTTTAGTTTTGTGTAGCTGACAGTTATCATTGGCAAGGATGTTTAAGCAATGGCCATGAAAGATTTGGCAAAACCTCAGAAAATAAATTTTTATTTCTCCAATTGTCCGAGGCACTCACCAAAATGGGCCATCAAAGTCATGCCAAGCAGAGAGCTTGGGAAGAGCTGGGTGAACACTGTTACCTACACTCTGAGGACCACTAAGGGGTCCTCAGTAGGAAGCAGCGTTGGCTGATGATAGAACGGAGAAACACCCTCTGCACTTTAGACCGTGCTTGCTTTCTGCATCATCTTCTCTCTTGCCTACAGTTAGATGAGACGTTATCTGACTCATTTTTATTCCAACAGGCTTTGTTAGAAGGCTACTCTGAGCCAAAAAGGAAAGATCATTGAGGGTCACCCTTGACTTTCAAGCTCAAGTAGCTCTGATTCATATCTGGCATAGAGTGTGTGTTTAAGAAATGTTTGCCAGACTCAAAGGAAGTCAGTATGCAAGGTTTTGTTGTGGAGCAGACCAAGGTATGCTGGTGTAGCCCTTGATTTTCTTAAGATAACCAGCATCGGGTGGACTTTTCAGTCAGAAGAACAGACTTGGCCATTAGTAAAGGTGGAACTGGTAGATTCAGGTATATGGTACAATCTAACAACTTTTGGGGGCCACCCTTTTTCCAGGCCCTTGAAATTCCAATTTAGCAAATTATCTTTGCAGGAAAATCTTGCCTTCCCCAAAGGACTCCCCTGGGGGGCAAATCCCATAAAAGCTCATATTTTTATAGCTTTGTGGACTTCTCTGTTTGTTTTTTTCATCCTTTGCAATCCTAAATTCTTAATTTTTTTTTTTTTGAGCTAGGTGGACCTTTACGCTAACCACCCCATACAGATTAGGAAATTGAGACCCTGCCATCTTGACTCTGAGGGAAATGCCCTTTAGAGATTTGACTTGGGCAGTTCAGGCAGGTCGCATGTGCTGTGTGAACTATGCTTCGGATCAATTGCATTCCTAACTGGAGAGGTGGAGCAGTGGGAGGCCTTGGCCCTCCTGTGTTGGCAGCCAGAAGTGGAATCCACCCAAGTGCTCCAAAAGAACTTCACACTTCTGCTTGTGGAGGTGTTCTGAAGGATTTAGAAAATTATTCTAAAATTTAAGACAGAGCTTACTTGGCAAAATAAGTGAATCTTAACCACATCTCACTTGGGCAACATCTGTGGACTCTGACAAAAGTGCTTCCAATATAGTTGGCCCCAGGTGCTGGTGTTTGCAATCTGAGCAGGGAAACTCGTTCTTGTACCTGCTGCTGGTGCTACCGTTTTGCAGACAGACTGCAGCTACTGGCTTGATTGAACCTTTTGATGGGAAAGTCTCCTAAAAGTTCCTGTGCAGAGCACATGGCAATCAGTTTTCTCGATGAGCCTTGGAGTATGTGACTTCCAGGGGAAAGGTCCCTGCTGACTGCCTCACAGACATCCCTCAGAATCCTATCCCTGAGACCATGGCTTATCGCACTCATCCTGACCCAAAGGAGCCCGTCGGTTGACACTTCAGCAGCCTGTGTGGCCCCTTGGATAACATAGACCAGTGAGATGCAATTTGGGGGAATTTGGATTTGTAACCAGACTGTGTAGTGAGCAGCAGGGTGAGCACTGACAGGCTCGGCCCATGTTCTACATGCATAGACTCAGGGCTGTTATAGTGCGTGCCCAGTGGAACCTGCTTTATTGTTTAAATGTCTCGTAATGTTTTTACTCCACCTTTCCTGAGTGCATGACATATAGAAGAAATGTAATCAAAATTGCCTTTCTGCCATCCTTTCACAAAGTAACCTAGACTTCTGTGTGCCCTTTACTTTGTTTTTCAGGCTAGATTGTGTTTTCGGTGTGTGGGAAAGATATGTTGCTTTGGGGAGCAGGAATATATCCAGAGTACTCTTTGTTTCAGGAAAATGCTAGGCTGGCTTCGTAGGTGCTGTTCCCCCTCCCTGAAACCAAGGGAGAACACGGTTAAACAAAAACCCAGACACCTAATTGTAAAGTAACATACACTTGGCCCCACTATTGAAGAAGAGGAAAGACAGGCTGGATGTGGAAGAGCTCCCACCCATTCCTCTCTCCACAGAGACCTGCCTTTTGTTTCTTTGTTGCTGCCAGGCAAAGAGATGATAGAAGGGAGAGGAGGGCAAGCGAGGTGGGGTATTGCCCTTCTATCTTTCTCTCTGCCTGGTGGCTTGAGACCCACTTTGCAAGTGGTAGAAAATAAACCCTAAATGTTCCCTCATTTGGAACACTGGGTATAAGAATATTTTTCTTAGTTACATCCATTCTGTGTGTAATGAGATAATATCACAGCTGCTGTCTACCTCCCCCCCTCTGCCCCCCTTGGCTTGGCCCCTCAGCCCATCACTGAGTCATCTGCAGCTGTAGTGGGAACAGTTGCTAATCGTTCTATTAGCTCTCCACCTAGAGCACCTGATTCTCTCCTTTTCTGTTTAAGGGCTTTCTCCAAAGCCTAAGAAGCTTGGTCCCAATTTCAATCTTGTTTTCTTAAGGAACAGCGAGGCCCTGGTTCCTGCCCTTGAATTCCAGTGAGAATCCCCACTGCATTCTGTCTGCCCTTAAGCAGAGCTCGAGGGCATCGCTGGCCTTTAACGCAGCAAGAAGAAAAGTCCCAAGTCACCCCTTTCAATTACTGTGGATAAGGCAAGGCCCAAGGGGCCTGTGGTGGAATCAGTAACTAGCTTTGAAGTTTTTTACATGGAAGTTGATGAACTCTACAGGAAACCAGCTAAATAACTTAGATCAAATTTAACCATACCAACTAATTACATAACATACAATTCTTATCATAGAATAGATTTTTAACACTATTTTTTAATTTAAAAAATTTACGTTAGGTCTTTGACAATAATGTTACATAACAAACAATTCCAAAATCTCATTGACTTAAAACAGCAAACATTTCTTTTACTGTCGCAGATCTGCTGATGGACTATGGCTTGACCCAATTTGGCTGAGCTGAGTGGAGCTGGGCTGGAGCCCAAGTTGTGAATCAAGTTCTTATCTGCTCTACATTCTTTCCAGGAATCATGATTGAAGGAGCAACAGCTACCCAGGGTGTCCTCTTCTCATAGCAGAGGGTGGGAATGTACGAGGCCAAGACAAGCCATGCAAGCACATTTAAAGGCCCCGCTTGCATACCCTATGTCAAGTCCACTCACATTCCATTGGTCAAAGAATGTCCTTGGGCCGAGTCCAATATCTGAGGATATGTACGCTATGCCTAGAGTGGGAGGTATGCATAAACAGCACAAGGCATGCACATTTAAATCTATTACTTCATGGAGTTAAGAATTGAAAATCTACCACACTATGGAAATGTTTGAACATAGCCAAAGTAAACAGAATATCACAATGATCCCCAATGTACTTCTCATGTAGCTGTAGCAATCATCTCACTATTTATCTTGTTTTAGTCCCTCTCACTCCCTCATTACTTTGAAGCAAATCCTGGATATTAGAGAGTGAATCTATATTTTTGTAGAATGTAAGAGGTTATGTAGACCTCAAAGAGTCTGCAAACCTATAAAAAAGTTTTACTAGTAAGTCAACTGGATGTAAAATAGGGCACAAGGACACATTCAACCAAGACTGAAAGTCAATTCCAAGATGCTGTCATGGGTCCTTTGCAATGAACGTTGGTAAGTTTTGTATTTCACTTTCTGCCCTAATGAAAGAATGAATACGGCAAGCACTAAAATTAAATACTTACTCTTCATCTAGTTTATTCAACCTAGTGACAGGAGAGGAGAAAGGCGAGGAAAAGAAAATTTGAAGTAATAGAATTTTAAGAGGCAAACCAAAGTTGCTTATCCGTGGATGAGAATTGTGCTGCATTTGGCCAAAGCCTCACTTCTTCAGGACACTTTACTTTCAACTATTGGAACAATTTATTAAACAGGACAATTACAAAAATAAACTTCACATGAGTTATAAACATCAAAGAACAAGACTTTAAAAAGTACAAAAATGGCCCTGGCTGGTGTAGCTAAGTGATTGGAGTGTCAGGCTGTACACTGAAAGGTCACAGGTTTGATTGCCAGTCAAGGGCATGTACCTGGTTGCGGATTCACTCCCTGCCCCTGGTCCAAGCATATCTCTCTCACACATTCATCTTTCTCTCTCTCCCTCCCTTCCTTCCACTCTCTCTGAAAAAGCAATGGAAAAAAATATCCTCTGGTGAGAATTAAAAAATGTTTTGAAAAAATTGAAAATAGTACAAAAATGAGGACTATTTTAAAGCATCCTTTTAATAAAAGGCTAATATGCAAATAGACCAAATGATGGAACAACCAGTCACTATGATGTGTGCTGACCAACAGGGGGCATGTGTGGTAAATGGCAAGCATTGGCTGTGGTGGGATGGTGGAGCAGGTGAGCAGGGCACCAGACCAAGGCAGGGCACCAGTCACTGTCATCAGGATGAGCCTCTGGTGGTTACTGAAAATCCTTTGCTCCCGCACACCAAGATCCCGCCCAGTGCTCACACCCACTGTCAGCGCCTGCACCCACTGCCAATGCCAATTCTGCATACATCTGCAGCTGGTGCCAGAGCCACCACTCTCACCCACTGCCAGTGTCCAGTGCTGGTCCTGATCACTTGGTGTGATGGTGGTGGGAGGGGCCGGGTAGGATCATGTAAGATAGGCCAAGACCCACCCCTGTGCCTACCACAGTCTTGTAGCACACAGTTCCTTTCAAGGTGCATGAATTTGGGCACTGGGCCTATAGTGTTTAATAAAAGGACTCACCAGATCAGTTTACTAAAATATAATTTCAAACTCATTTTATTTTTTATTATTTTTTAATATATTTTACTAGGGGCCCTGTGCACAAAAATTTGTGCACTCGGGGGGTGGAGGTCCCTCAGCCTGGCCTGTGCCCTCTTGCAGTCTGGGACACCTCGGGGGAGATGTCCACCTGCTGGCATGCCTGGCCAGCCTGGGTGAGGGGCTGAGGGCCATTTTCAGGCTGCCCACAGCCCCTTCAGGGTTCATGCACTGGAGGGTGGGAGGGCTGGTGAGTGCAGGCCTGGACGTTTCCCACCAGAGGGCCCACGATCACACACGCCTGGTGGGCCCCCACAGCTGAGGCGACACACCTGGCGCAGAGCTGGGTGGCGAGCCAGGGGTGGACACTGGTGCAGGATCTCTCGGTGGGGCCCTGCTGCTGAGCAAATACACGCAGGGTAGAGCTGGGCAGCGGACTGGCTTTGGATTCTCCGCACTGTGCAGCAGATGCTCCCGCATGCCCTGTGGAGGCCCCTGGGGGGGCGGATGAAGATAGCGGACCCTGAATGGGTGCTCCCGCACGCCCCTGAAGAGACCCCCGGGGCAGAGCCAGGCAGCGGACCCAGAACAGGCACTCCTGGACACCCCAAGGAGGCCCCTGGAGGGCAAAGCCAGGCAGCAGACACAGGATGGCTGCTCCTGCAAGCCCCGTGGAGGACCTGCTCTTCCACACACCTGGTGGAGGCCCTCGGGGGGGGGGGGGGGGGCAGAGCCAGGCAGTGGACCTGGGATGGGCGCTCCTGGATGCCTTGAAGAGGCCCCAGGCTGGACCCCCCCCACTGAGCTGACACACCTGGCACAGCTATGCTGGCCGCGGAGGCTTCCAGTGCAGAGCCGCCCTGCCAGCCTCCATCTTGGCTGCATTAATTTGCATACAGCCACTCTGATTGGCTAGTGGGCGTGGCCATGAGCAGAGGCTCAGCCAACCTAGGCAGGCAGTTGCAACAGAAGCCTCTGGTTTGCTCTAGCTCCATGGCTGCTGGACTCCATTATGGCTGGGCTAATTTACATACAGCCTCTCTGGTTGGCTGTGAGGCATGGCTTGGCTGGTGGGCGTGGCTTAGGTGTATCAGATAATGGTCAATTTGCATATTACTCTTTTATTATATTACTAGGGGCCCGGTGCACAAAAATTTGTGCACTCGAGGTGGAGGGAGTCCCTCAGCCCGGCCTGTGCCCTCTGATAGTCTGGGACCTTTCAGTGGATGTCCTATGATGGTCCCAGTCTGCCAGGCGCCTTTTGTGTGTGTGTGTGTGTGTGTGTGTGTGTGTGGCCACTGGGGACCTGTCCCCAGCCACATCTGAGGCTCGTAGCAGTCCTCCTGTGTGTGTATACCTGCTGGGGGCCTGCCCCAGGCACACCGTAGAGGCTTGGAGCAGGCACCCCCTCTATGTTGATCTCTCAGACTCTTGCCCTCCCCTGCATGTTGTTCTCTTTTTTGAGCGTGGCCAGGGCTGGGTGCAGCCTGCCTCCCAAGCTTGCCTACTGCCCATCTTCCTCTAGCCACCAGAAAGCAGGGAAAACCCCGCCTTGTGGTCAGGCCAGCCTTTTCCTGCTCCCTGATCCCCAGAAGGGACCTGGGAAGCCACCAAGCAGGCCGCCAACTCTTTCCCACTCACCCGTCCCCTGCTGCCTTCCTTTCCCACTTCCCGGTGCCGCCAAGGGGTCTGGGGAGCTGCCAAGCAGGACCCCGGCCCCTGCAGCCTTGCTTTCC